>CM008334.1:16295390-16310898 GCA_002525835.2 Ipomoea batatas | reverse complement strand
ATTCCACCTTACAACCAAATATGCAAAATATATTCACAAAACCTATTCTAATTACCAAATATTTAATTCTCAGTACGATTCCGATCCCCATGTTCGAACCAAGCATATCCTTAAAATTAAATATACTAAAAATAACATATATTAGGATCCATTTTACAAGATAAAATCCCAAAATGATGGATGTAATTTTGCATTGAGTTTTACTACATGTACTCTCTATTTCTACTCCACTCTTACTCCCTGATGTAACAGTTAATTACTTTGTATTAGTTATCTTCCTCTTCCCGTGAGTTTCAATGAAAATGTCAACATCAAAATTTTACTAGAAGAAAATTGAGACTAGAATTTGAGAGTATGAGTAATATTTTCTTTTTGTCTTCTTTTAATGAGATTCCTTTGACTTGGAAAAAGGATGTGACAGTGTATATTTAATACTCCATTAAGTTTCTTTGTTTGACTTTCAGAATCACCCGTACATACTGATCCGATAGTGTTACCCAATTAAGTCGGTTGCCAATTCTGCCCGCGCCGGCTTCGTTTTCGTATATAATGTTCTTCCCACTCCAGTGATCCTCACTTCTTCTTTGCTCCCAAAATCCTCAGTTCTTCCACTGCTGTGCTAGCAGGTACATATAGAATGAACACTCTCTCTTTCTCTCTCTATATATCTTGTTGCATTTTTTCACACACACACACACACACACACATATATATATATATATTGTTTTATTCAATTGCCTAGTGTTTTGTCATAGAAGTATCTTTATTCTCAAAAGGTTGATCCAATCCAGAGCTTTAAACTCCTGCCCGATAAAGCATATGAGAATAGATAAATTATGATAATTTAGTTGAATACAGAGACAAGAGCTTCCCACTGTGTGATTGCTCTCACACTGTCATGAGTGAGACTCGATCCTGTTATTTCTTTTCAAACTTCACCTTTGTAACCAATTGAGCTGACCACGTGAGCGAAAAAGAATGTAATCTTGAATTTATACCTGGTTGTGTTCTTCGAATTTGCTATTCTGGTATCAGAGCCACCACGGAGGAGCTCCTATGCCGCCGCCGTCTCCGGCGAGGCAAATCAAGAAAGGCGCACAGCGTCGCCAACAGTCCGTTCGCCGGCTCGCACGTCGTCGACGACGATTCCACAGAGGAATCCTATTCCGCAAACGCAGAGAAGTCGCAACGAAGAGGAACTGGACAATCCGTTCTTCTTCAATGCAAACGACAATCCGAATATCGTCCTTGTCTCTATTCAGAATCAGATGGGGCAGCCTTCTAGCTCAGGTGCTGCAGCAGCCATTTCCCTGATCCCGAAGTTTGAAGAGGATCACAACGAAGGCAAATATTCTAACTCCCATATTAATTCCCTACAGTTATGTAATACTACATGGATACTTGATTCCGGGGCCACAGACCATATTGTCTGTTCAATTGAATTGTTTGATGAATTCCATTATGTTGAGGGAGATGAGGTTAGTTTGCCTACGGGAAATCGGGTATCTGTTAAGCACAGAGGGAGTGTGAAGCTTAGTGACAACCTTTGGTTAAGAAATGTTATGCATATTCCTTCATTTCAGTTCAACATAGTATCAGTGAGCAAGCTTATCCAAGATACATCATATGATTTGGCTTTTTCTTCTAAGCAGTGTCTGATCAAGGACTCTCATGGGATGACGGTTGGTTTAGCTAAACAAGAGGGAGGACTGTATATCATGATGAAGTCTCCTATGGCACCTACCATGGTTTCTAGTCACAAGAATTTGGTTATGCAATGTAATAAAATAGAGATTTGGCACCAACGTCTTGGACATTTCCCTGTAAATAAATTGCATTTGATCCAAAATATACCAAAGTTGTCCACAACAACTAAAGCTTGTGACATTTGCCATTTAGCAAAGCATAAACGTTCTCCATTTCCTTTAAGTTCTTCATATTCAAATGCCTGTTTCGATATTATACATGCAGACATATGGGGTCCTTTTCCAGTAAGCTCAATTAAAGGGGAACAATATTTTCTAACTCTAGTGGATGATCACTCACGTTTTACTTGGATACATTTGATGAAAAGGAAATCAGAAGTAAGGGAACTAATCAGAAGGTTTCACAATCTTGTTTTAACACAGTTTGGAGTCTTAATTAAGGTACTCCGCAGTGACAACGGTCTTGAGTTTGACATGAGAGACTTCTATGCTGAAAAAGGGATAATCCATCAGAAATCGTGTGTTGATACTCCTCAGCAGAATGCAGTGGTAGAGAGGAAACATCAGCACATTCTCAATGTTGCCCGAACTCTACGTTTCCAAGCTCAGCTGCCACTGGAGTTCTGGGGTCAATGTGTTATGCATGCCGCTTTCTTGATCAATCGGCTTCCCTCACCGGTGATCAAAGGAATGAGTCCCTATCAAAAGCTATATGGTAAGGATCCCGATCTTACAGAACTCAAAGTTTTTGGCTGTCTTTGTTTTGCTGCTACATTATCCCACTTGCGAAATAAGATGGAACCAAGAGGAAGGAAGTGTGTCTTTATAGGCATGCCGGCAAATATCAAGGGTTATATGATGTATGATCTGACTAACAAATCCATCTTTGTTTCTCGTGATGTTTCGTTCTATGAGCTGCAGTTTCCGTTTTCTGAACAAGCTACACAATCCACTACATTGATGGATAAAATGTTCGACCCGCCTTTGCCAAATATTCCTCTTTCAACAGAATTGGAGTATCAGACACCAGCTTTGCATGAAGAAACTCAGTCGATGCATGCTGAAAACAATATTGATGAATCATCTGACTCTACTGGTAATCTCATTGATCAGCCACTGCAATCATCAAACGAGGTACAAGCTCCTATTTCAAGCCAGCCACCACTGGAAATTGACACTAATGAGGAGGAATTGGCCACTGATAATCCTACTCGACGATCAAACAGAAACCGGCGCATACCAAGTAAACTGCAGGACTACTATTGTGATTCGGTTGTCCGAAAAGGGTCTTCACCACATATGCTGTCCAAAGTAATCTCATATGATAACCTTTCCTCCTCCCATAAAGCATTCACCATGGCAGTCACCTCCACAACAGAGCCTCGGTCATATAACCAAGCTATCAAACATCAGTGCTGGAAGGATGCAATGCAAGCAGAAATACTAGCCTTGCAAGAAAATAATACTTGGCAGCTAACAGAACTTCCCATCGGTAAAACCCCTATCGGCTGCAAATGGGTTTACAAGACCAAATTGAAAGCGGATGGCACAGTAGAACGTTATAAAGCGAGGTTGGTCGCCAAGGGTTATACACAACAATTGGGGGTGGATTATATTGAAACATTCTCTCCGGTTGCTAGAATGACAACCATTCGAACCTTTCTAGCTGTGGCAATGTCAAAGAACTGGTTGATTCACCAGATGGACATCAACAACGCATTTCTCCATGGGGACCTTGACGAAGAAGTATACATGGTCCTCCCTCCCGGGTTTCAAAGTGACAAACAAAATCAAGTATGCCGACTGTTAAGATCCCTTTACGGCCTCAAGCAAGCAAGTCGGCAGTGGAATGCAAAACTAACAACCGCCCTGTTACAAGCTGATTTCAAACAATCTAGTGCTGATCCTTCTTTATTTACGAGAGGTGATGGTCACGATTTCATTGCTTTGCTAGTCTATGTGGACGACATTTTAGTGGCAAGCAGTAACTTGAGTCGCATTCAGGAGCTGAAAAATCTGTTACACACAGCTTTCAAAATCAAAGATCTGGGCATGTTGGGTTACTTCCTGGGTATTGAGGCCAAAATCAGCGATAATGGGCTAAATCTATGTCAACGAAAATACGCCCTTGACATTCTTAATGATGCAGGATTCCTAGACTGCAAGCCAGTTCAAACGCCTATAGTGCCGGGTTCTATGCTCTCTCATGACAGTGGAACACCTCTGGATGATCCAAGTAGCTACCGGAGGTTGGTTGGGAGGCTATTATATCTTACGGCAACAAGGCCTGATATCACCTTTGCCGTGCACCATCTCAGCCAGTTTGTGAGCATTCCCACGGATAAACACTTAGCCGCTGCTCATCGCATTCTACGATACATAAAAGGCTCACCAGGACAGGGCCTGTTCTATCCCACAGCTACCAGCCTTAAGCTCAAAGCCTTCTCCGATTCGGACTGGGCTTCATGCACAGAGACACGAAGATCTGTTACAGGGTTATGCATTTTCCTTGGTGCTTCCCTTGTATCATGGCGCTCAAAGAAACAGGCCACCGTTTCAAAATCCTCATCCGAGGCAGAATATAGAGCCTTAGCCACAACAGCATGTGAGTTACAGTGGATTACTTCATTACTCAAAGATCTGTGCATCAAAAGTGACAGCCCTGCTGTAATCTACTGCGACAATAAATCAGCCATAGCAATATCTGAGAATTCAGTCTTCCACGAAAGAACCAAGCACATCGAAATCGACTGTCACGTTGTAAGGGAAAGAGTTGCTCGTGGGTTGATCAAACTGCTAGCTGTATCCTCCCTCAATCAAATTGCGGATGGGTTCACCAAGCCGTTAAGCTCACCTATGTTCACTATGTTTGTCTCTAAGCTGGGTGTTCAAGACCTACACACTCCAGCTTACGGGGGGGTATTAGAGGAAGAGGGGCTGATTTGTAATTCTTAGTGAATCATCTTTCTGTTAAGCAGTTACAACTGCTTCTTCCCCTCTGTTATTAAACACGCTCCCAACTCCCTGTACAGCCAAGTTTTTCACAGAATACACTTCAATGAATTGAGATCATTTTCTTTCCTTTCTTCTTGCTGCAACTATAATCTCCAACAAATTTAGGGAGTTAATAAGTAGCTACTGTTATATTACTCCAGTCGTTTTAAATGGACTGTCAGTGTCTTGGTAATTGTTTGATCAAGTTTGGGTTTAGTTTAAGTACTGCTAAGTTCAAATTTTCGAAGTAGGGATTGAGAGACCTCACAATTGCAATGTTAAAATTTATAGTTAATGACAAGTTTTTTGTTGGGTGACGTTTGAGGAAGGAAAATCTGACATTGAATTTGATAGAGAGAGTACAAATTTTCATCCAAAATGAAAGCAATAAAACAGTTCTGTGGCTTCAAGTCACCTAGGAGGTGGAGGTAGATGTGAAACACCATTGATTCAGATTTCCTGGTCTCAAAAATGTTTCCAGCTGGAAGAAAATTTTCTGCTCTCTTAATTTGTATTAGTTAAAATTTCTAGTTGTATGATGTTTAACTATACGCTGTGTTGTGCAGGAGTAGCAGTATAATCCACTTTTAAATGGCTTCTAATGGTACCACACCGCACACATGCCCATCTCCGATGAAGGCTACATCCAATGGTGTTTTCCAAGGAGATAATCCCCTGGATTTTGCACTTCCCCTTGCCATTTTGCAGATATGTGTGGTTATCGTGGTTACAAGAGTTCTAGCATATATGCTGAAGCCGTTACGACAACCACGCGTAATTGCAGAGATCATTGTAGGTTGCTTTATTTTGTTCTATTTATTTGATGCATCTCATGGGGGATGGCTAAATTTGAACGCGAGTCTACTACCTAGATAGGAATCTAGCTTCGGGAAACCTCACTTTATTCTATCATGATAAGTAGGTTCTTTATAATTTTAGCGTTCCTCTTAACTCTTAAGATAACCTTACATTAGGAGCATTTTTTCAGAGAGTTAATGAATGGGTTGATAAAATGATATAATTTTCATATCATGGTGTCTCTAGCTGTGGTTGTTGCTAATTCGTTTCCCTTGTGACCTGGAATCAGGTGACATATATAGATCACATATGACTTATGCTTTAACTTGATGCTTGCTGAGGAAACTGTAACTTTTTTTTTTTTTTTTTTGCATTTAAAGGGAGGAGTGTTACTTGGACCATCGGCTATTGGTCGAAATCAAGACTTCCTGCATGCCCTATTCCCACCCAAAAGCATTACTCTCTTGGACACTCTAGCAAATATTGGTCTGGTATTCTTTATGTTTCTTGCAGGCCTAGAAATAGAACTTCACTCCTTGCGTCGGACAGGCAAGAAGGCCCTCGGAATTGCCATTGCAGGAATTAGCCTCCCTTTTGCATTAGGAATTGTTTCTTCATTTGTTCTTCTGGAAACAATAGCTAAGGGTGTAAATACAACTTCGTTTCTCATATTCATGGGTGTAGCACTTTCTATAACTGCATTCCCCGTTTTAGCCCGAATCTTGGCTGAACTGAAGCTTTTAACAACTGACGTTGGGAGAACTGCAATGTCTGCAGCAGCAGTTAATGATGTGGCTGCGTGGATTCTGCTTGCGCTAGCAATTGCATTATCCGGTGACAACCTCACTCCTGCTGTCTCGGTTTGGGTTTTCCTTAGCGGGTGTGGGTTTGTCATCTTTTCGAGTCTTATTGTCCCGCCAGTTTTTAAATGGCTGTCTCAATGTTGCCACGAAGGACAGCCCATCGATGAGATTTACGTATGTGGCACATTAGCTGCAGTACTTGCAGCTGGATTTGTTACTGATACAATTGGAATTCATGCGATGTTTGGGGCGTTTGTGATAGGCGTTCTTGTGCCAAAAGAGGGGCCATTTGCTGGTGCACTTGTCGAGAAAGTTGAGGATCTTGTTTCTGGTCTTTTCCTCCCACTGTACTTTGTTTCAAGTGGATTGAAAACAAATGTAGCTACGATCGAAGGAATTCAGTCATGGGGTCTACTAGTTTTGGTTATATTCACTGCATGCTTTGGGAAGATTGTTGGCACTTTTTTAGTTTCCCTTCTCTTCAAAATGCCCAAAAGTGAAGCCCTTACCCTCGGTTTTCTGATGAACACTAAAGGATTGGTGGAACTGATTGTTCTTAACATTGGCAAAGATAGAAAGGTGATCTTCTTCGTACCGTTAATTCATAATTGACTGATTTATTTAAGTTTATGGTTTCACTTTATGTCATTATCTGCATATTTCACTTGCAGGTTTTGAATGACCAGACATTTGCCATTATGGTGCTGATGGCTCTTTTCACAACTTTTATTACAACACCTTTAGTTGCGGCGGTGTATAAACCTTCAAAAACGGCGAGCAGTGATAGCTATAAACACAGAACGATAGAAAGGATAAATCCAAATACTCAGCTCCGAATCTTGGCTTGTTTCCACAGCTCAAGAAATATCCCATCTATGATAAACCTACTAGAGTCTTCCCGCGGGACTGAGAAGCAAGACGGGCTTCTTGTATATGCTTTGCATCTCATGGAGCTCTCTGAAAGATCATCGGCTATCTTAATGGTACATAAGGCCCGAAGGAATGGCTTGCCGTTTTGGAATAAGGGCGTAAGGTCAGATGCTAATCAGGTTGTTGTGGCCTTCGAGGCTTTCCAGCAATTAAGTCGGGTGTCTGTGCGACCAATGACTTCTATTTCTTCGTTTTCTGATATGCACGAAGATATTTGCACAACCGCTGAGAGGAAAAGAGCAGCTGTAATAATTTTACCATTTCACAAGCATCAGAAATATGATGGGTCATTTGAGACAACTCGAGCAGATTTTCAGTGGGTGAACAAGAGAGTTCTTGAGCAAGCTCCATGCTCGGTGGGGATCTTTGTTGATCGTGGGCTTGGTGGCAGCTCTCAAGTAGCAGCAAGCAATGTTTCGTATCAGATAACCGTTCTGTTTTTTGGGGGTGGTGACGACCGTGAGGCGCTTGCCTATGGAGCTCGATTGGCTGAGCATCCCGGGATCAGTATGACCGTTGTCTGTTTCTCTCCAAAACACGAGCCAACCGGAGAAATAACAGTCGATATGGATACAAGTCATACAACCTCTCCTGGCATACAAATTTCTGCTGATGGCAAGGCCCTTGCTGATTTGAAGCAGAGAACATCTCGTGACAATTCTGTCAAATTCGAGGAGAAAACGGTTTGTAACAAGGAGGAAATAACTGGTGTCATACGAGGCCACAGCCGCTGCAACATGTTTTTGGTTGGGCGAATGCCCGATGGTGAATTGGCATTGGCATTGGCACCGAACCAAATGAGTGAATACCCGGAGCTTGGGCCAATTGGAAGTTGTCTGGTTTCACCAGATTTCCCTATGGTAGCCTCAGTCCTGGTGTTGCAACAATACAACAATCAGACATCCCCAAATTCGAGACCAGAAGGCGGGGGCGAGGAGTTAGCTGCCTCTGATGCCCTGTAAACATACGGCTAACCATCAATCACAGCACCCCTTGTTCATCATGGCAATGGGGCATGTTTTCTGTAAGTTTGATTTTGGTTTTCTAATAAAGTGTTTGTTTAAAGTTCTTGCCTTGTGCTAGTTAGATGACCAAGGTTTGGTAATTTAGGGGCGCAAACGAGCTGAGCTCGAGCTTGGGTTGGCTTGAGCTCAAGCTCGATAAGAACAGGTGTGCTCGAGCTCGAACTCGAATGATGCTTGAGCTCGGCCCATTTGCAGTCCTATTTGGTATAGGGTTGGGGAGAACTAAGAACAAATCGAATGAAATGGCACCGTTCATTCCTTAGCCAAACGTATGAAAACTAAAAAATTGACATAGATTTTTTAAGAAAATTTTGTTCTGTTCTATGTTATATTGTTTATGAGCATCTTTTTAAGTAGCAAATAGTCTCAGGAATTAAAGTCAATTTGATTGAAATTGTAATAGAGGACTGAAAATATATTAATATACACAATGAACAAGAACAGAATTGAACACTTGAGGTAAGGTAGTTGGCAAAGAATTTTTGGAAATTTTGACAGTAGAGCAAGAAAGGGAAAAATGATTTTTTAACACTTATCAATTCTTATATCTGATTTGTAATTGAAACATAAATGATATCTGATTTTTAATTGAAACATAAATGATACATGACTATTGATATTTACTAATTTTCATTGTCTTTTTTAATTTGACTATAAATATTTTTTTATTCTAAATGTGGTCATTCAGTTTTTTTTTTTTTTTTGAATATTGCTGACTCTATTACAGTGTAGTATATGTTTAAACTCATTACCATTACCAAGTATTTGATTCTATTTTGATTTCGATTCCAATTCCGATTTCATGTGTGAACCAAACACACCCTAAATTTAATGATAAAAATATAAAATTTTAATTCTTCAAATTTTCACTAATGATAAATCTAATATATTAAGTTTATGAATCAATAGTACTCAAAAAAGTTTATGAATCAATTTGCTCATCTCAAACCTGTGTGTAGGCATCCCCGGGGTGTCGAGCCACTGCGGACTATCATCAAATCATCAATTATTACTTTTTAATTCAAGAAATATTTTTATAAACAAAAACAATTTTGCTTACTTTGATCTTTTATGTTCTAAGAAATAATAAATTAAGTATGAAAATTCAAACTATTAATTTAACTATTATTAACCCGATCTAGGTGACAAATGATTGCAATGTCATAATACCTCGACCTTATAGGACGGAAATGTGAATCACAGTGACTCACTAGTTCAGCAGACATGGCCAAATGCCGATGCACACAAGGAATTTGTTCACTTTGAACATAATCTCGCATGTTAAATGGTGGGGAGAAAGAGGAGATAAAAAAAGAGAAGAATTTTTTCTTGCCAAGTGAGAGAGATGGAGGAGAAACTAGAAAGAGGGAGAAAAAAAGGAATAAAAAATTGAAAAAAATTAAAAAAAAAAAATTAAAGTCTTTAAACTTGTCAGCTTGGCGTTGCTCGCGTGCACCAACAATCCAACATTGTTTCTTCTTCTTCATTTTTTATTGTTTGTTTCTTTTTTATTGTTTGTTTTTTCACCCAAGAAAAACCATTATTGGACTTAATTGCTTTATTAAAATCAAGTTTTCATATAGTGGTTATTAAAAATACCATTTGAATGGGCATTTTATCAAATAATGTGATATATATATATATATATATATATATATATATACTCCGTAAATTTTAAATCAATTAATATTCTCATAAATTAATCAATTAACTATTAAATCAGTCATATATTTGCTTTATAACCTATTTACTTAAGAGAGTGAAGATTTTGGATACTGGATATAATATATAATTATATATAAAGCATATAAATATGTATCAAGAGCATTCAAAAAAAATGTATCAAGAGAATCAACTTAACTTTTAACTTTTTAGTTGGAATGAAATACAATTTTCAAATTTGGTTAGTAAAATAGTTTACTATATAAAATGAATCTATCTTTGTTCTCATCTATTCTTCTGATGATGTTGGAGATTACAATTATGTACTGTACAAAACCATTAAAACTCGTTTATATTATACTACGTAACTTTTAAATTTTAAACTAGATTAATTGATAAGTATATTATAGTTAAGTTGGATTAATTTAAATGAACCAAACATCAAGATAATTTTCTGGAATACAACTAAACAATAAAAATGAAAATGTTTTATGGAGAAATGATTCATTTTCCTGGTTCCAAACACACCCTAAATCTCCCGACAACAAATATGCAAGTTGTCAATGTAAATACGAAAATACTACTCCCAAATTTTACTCTCAACTTTTATTCTCTCTCATATTCTCACCAAATTTTGATGTTGACATTTTTATTAAGACCCACAAGATGAAAATAACTAATTATCAATTATCACATAAAAAATTACCACATTAAAAAGTAAAAGTGATGGAGTAGAAATAAAAAATATATGTAGAGAACTCATCGAAAAATCAGATGTGTATCCAGCTTTTCGGTCGTGGAAGGAGCCATAAAGACTGGGCGCCCTTTGGTTTAGGCCATTTCCAGTGTGCCCATGGAAAAACTGTCCAAATTTTCGCTGGGAAACCACGTGCTGGTTTTTGCCTGTTTCTTGTCTTCTTTTTTTGATTTGATGTCTTATCACTCGGAATAGGCAATGCAACCATTTTCAAACTGTGACATATGTTAATATGATGTACCATTCACATATGTGATATGTTCCCTTCAGATTTTGAAATTGCATACATATGTGCTCCATGTATATTAAGGACCCTAGATTCCCAAATTCGATCGACCTCAATATGATGTTGTGCATATTGGCCAACTTAATTACCATGAACTTCATATTTATCCTCGAGACTACTTGGCTCGCAACCAACTCAACTAGTAGAGTATGTGATCAAACTTTCTGGTTCGGTGATATAATCACTCATGAACCTTGCTAATGGGTCCCAACGGGTTATAACTCATTCTCTGAAAGTTCCAACTTAAAAAATATGTCATGATACATCATATTTAAATATAAAATGTCCTCATTTTTAACGTCATTTAAACATGTTTATTGACGGATGACAAAAAATGGTCAAGCCATAATAATACTAGTACCAATAAGGGATGCTATAAGAGCATCCGTAATAGTGGAGTTTTTTTGTGGTTTTGAGAAATTTTTGTAAGTGTGATTAGAAAAACGAATATGGAAGGAAAGAGAAAAAGAGAGAGAAAAAAAAAACGGATTCTGACAACACCAAAAAAAACAAAAAAACAAAAAGGTGCCTAAAAGTCAGAGTGGCCGCAAGCTGGCAGCCACTCTGATGTGTCCCAGCACCACGTGCCCGCTGGGGCACAATGTTGTGCCTCAAGCGCCTATAAATACCTTCATTCAAGATGGAAGAAGGAGCGAGCTAGTCTATTTTTGTTTAAGTGAAAATTATTCAAGTGCTACAAGCTTTCAAGTTCCATTTTACCTTACTAGTAAGAGAGAATAAAAGCTACAACAAAAGGTCTAGAATAGAATCTTGTGCTACTCAAAGTGAAGATCAAGATCAACATCAAAGAGCCTGACTTCTAGCTGGAGAATTAAAGAAACCTTCTCTTTGAAACTTGTATCTCTAGTTCTCTACGCGGTAGAAGTAGAAAGAGGCGGAGTAAACTCTTATTGAGTTGAAAAACCTGTGAAACGTACTCAAGGCCGGCTTGGTGTTCAAGGCTTGAGTATTCATTTTCTACTAAAGAGAGATTAGGGCAAACCTCCTTATGAATTCAAGAAGAAGAGTGGAGTATGCTGAATTGGCTGAACCACTAAAAATCTCTCTCTATCATTACTTTACTACATTCATACTTTACCTACACTCAACCCATTAACATTTATAAAGGACAAAAACTTACGTGCAAAACCACTTTAAAATGGTTAAAATATTTTTCGTTGTGCATACTCAACAAATCTTTAACTGTGAAGAAGTAATCCTTCAAAATACTTAATCGAACCGTTAACATTTTCAAAATGTATACAAGTCTATTCACCCCCCTCTAGACTTGTATCCCCAACCTTTCGGGACCAATGGTAAGTATAATGTATCCGAGGTAATTACACCTAGGCAAATCGATTTAGTATTTTAGTTTTAGCTAATAAAATATTTAACGTTGTAATAGTAATTTGGTCTGAAAAATTAAAGTACAATATTTTCATGCATAATATACAACTCCACAAATACAACAAATAAGGACATAATTTAGGGGTGTAATTTGATTTGTTCTGTTAAGTCATCGTAGATATTTTATTGACAACAAATTAATATTATTTACAACATTTTTAATATTATTTATATTTATTATTATTGTTATTATTTTAAAATAATAACATGTTTGGGATAATTTGTGTATTTTTAGGATATAAAGATTTTTTTTAAAAGATAATATTTTATAAGTTCCTTTTGTCTATGAGTTTTTTTTTTTTGTCTTAATTAATGACCATATTAAGGAATTTTTTTAATGCATGGTGTATTGCAATGGTAAAATGTCAAATTTGTAATATAAATGACTTAAATTTAATTCTTATTGACAAGATTTTTTTTTTTTAATTTTATAAAGTACTCCGTATATGATGAGATGACAGAGTAAATGACACAACAATAATGACATTGCGTATTGTATGGAGGAGTAATGACACCGTGTAAAATGTGAATGAATAAAATAAAAATAAGTTTAAAAGTACTCATTACACTACTTTTTAGTCTTTTAGGGGAAAACCAAAACTAGATAAGTATAACTTATTACTATAGTTAATTAAGGGATTAATTTGACTATTCTTACCCATTCTAACTAAAGATCATAGGTTCCACGAGAAATATGAATGGGGAAAAAGACTCGGCATGATGAAAGGTGTGTATTTGATTTTTTGCCCACACGTAAAAATTAAGGTTTGAATTGTGGATTGTACAACACGCGATTTACTTCTGTAATGACTCTAGTAGCGAGGTCATGTAGGCTTAATATTAGTCCAGTGAAGCTAAGATCATCTACCTCACCTAAATATAAAATAAAATAAAATAAAATAAAATAAAAATAAAGACTACATGTGAAATTAACCTTTGTTTAATTGATCTTCAATTCGATCAAGTCAACATGCGGCATATATACATAATTTAAGAATACTTTAATTTCCTTTAAATTAATGCCGTCGGTTGATTTTAGTGCTTTCAAAACTAATGTCATAAACTAATTGTCATCATTGATTTAAATTAGTGCTAATCATTGTACCGAATGATTAAAAAATTGATTTATGATATGTATTTTGACAGTATTTTAATATTTAACAAAATTATGCTTATAATATAATTTCATAAGCACATAATATAGTCTTTAACACAAATTTTCTCTCCAACCTAACTTATTTCTTTTTATAACAAAATGAAGACTAAAAATTAAATTTAAACACAATAATATTTGCTATAGAATATAGTTGCTGAACAACACAATAGTGTGTTTATTTTTTAATCTTATTACATGTATTTATTTTTTTTATTTTTGTTGTTATTTTTTATTTGTTAATTGATTCTAAAAGTAATTTACTTTTTTTTTTAATTAATCAATCTAAATAAGTTATATTACTGTATAACAGGACTAAAAATACAAGTAGTATTTTCTCTTCCAATATATATATCTCGAGTAATATTATTATATATTTTTGGAATAAAGGTCAACCAACAAGGTTCAAATCAACAACACAAGTATAACAACAGAAGTTCTTAACCACCAAGCTACCAAACATCTTATGCACTAGAAAGAAGGATGCTCTGTTTATCCGTGTGGAAATCGTTGACATCGAGGCAGTGGGGCTGGGGGACACGTGTACGGCTAAGGGTGTGTTTAGTAGCCCAGAAAATGATTTCTTGAAATCATTTTTCGGGCATTTGGTATTTGGCAGTGCTTGAAAAATGCAGTCAACAGAAAACAATTTCCGTTGACCCAGGAAAATGAGGTCATTTTTCTGGAAAATGACTTCCGATTTTTTTTTTTTCCAGAAGTCATTTTCCGGACTTGGTTTTAACAACTTTTTTGGCCAAAATGGCCACATCTATTACTTTTTAAAAGAAATATTATTATTTTATATATTATTATTATTTTATATTTTTAAAAAATAATTAAAATGTAAAATTATACAATTTAATTCATTTTCCAGAAAATGAACCAAACATACAAAGACAGTTTTTCAGAATGCAACCAAACACCAGAAATGAAACTATTTTCCGGAAAATGACCAATTTTTCAGAAGTCATTTTCCTGCTTTCCAAACACACCCTAAGATTGAAGGCAAGCCGATGCCATACATCTGTCAACAATATTCCGAAATGCCCTCTATACTATATAATGCACCATTCCCTCTCCTTAAAGATCATCACTTAGCTCACCAAACGTCCAAATCCCTCATGATCCATTGGCTTGGGTCTAACTCCCAAACTGGGTACCAGGGTTCAATCGCCATGCCTACAATATTATTCTAGCTCATGTTTGTGGCTATATCTTGTATTATTTGGGTTGGATTACTATTTTAGGCCAGTATTTATGTACTTTTTACACCCATTCCGTTCGTGACAAAACCTTCAAAATGGAAGAGGGGATCAAGGACCAAATCCGAAAAAAAAAAACAAAAAAAAAAAAACAAAAAAGTAAACATAAATAAAAGTACAACTAGGGCAAAGCAAACGGACAACTTTATCCTCAAAATGTTCATCGCTCACATTTATGCAATTTGCAATCATCACCAGTGCAACCATCATCCTCTGAAACTTTGAAATCCTCATAATCTTACTCGAAGTCAAAAATAACCCTCAAACTAAGGAGTCCATTCATCTCTAACTTGGTATGCCTCCTAGAAACTTTTTAATTAAGTCAAAAAAGTTAAGATATTTTTTCATTTTAAAAAATAAAATTATAATACATGTCAAAAAAACTCTATTCATTTTTGTTAAAAGATTGAATTCTCAATCCAATGGCTCCATACCTCGGCCCAAAAGAGTATCTAGAAGAATCTAAATCATGGTAATCTTAACTCAGCTGAACATCAATGTTAAATCTTTGCTTACTGTTCACAAGGAATCTCTGTGATCAACTGAGTTATGCAAGTAAAAAAAAAAAAAACTTTATTCTTGGGAATATGCTTACCAATTTTTTTAAATTCTTTTTATTTTCTTTGATACACATCAAATTCCAATAAAAATCTTCACCAAATTCGCGCGGGGCATCCGCACACAACATACGAATCATTACAAAAAAAAAAAAAAAAAAAAAAAGG
>CM008334.1:16268627-16283405 GCA_002525835.2 Ipomoea batatas | reverse complement strand
TGATATCCGAAAAAGGAACACGGTTCTTCAGTTCGAAAAATGATCGAGGCGCCTCCGATCTCTGCTCTCCGCCGCCGCCGCCGTCTTTGCTAAATGAAGTATGTGATTCTATAGAACAGAGTAGAGTAGTGTTGTAAAACTACGTTAATTTACGCGCGCACGTACATAGCAACTAGTGGATCTCTAAGTTAAAGGTCGTGGAAATGGAAACTCCGGCAAGTTTTCAACGATTCAAGCGGCGGAGAACGGTGGTGGAGAGCAACAAAAGACAAAACAAGTACAAGAAGATAGCAGCGAGTGAGGCGGTTAAGAAAATCTGTAATTAGTTCCCGCTATTTCAGGCTTCGGGTTTTGAAGGGTGAGGAGTGGGGCCCCTGGGTTCCACTTACGTGGAGAAACTACTGTCGAGAGGGCGGCGATGCAGTAAATTTTAGGTTGTGCTTAGTTCGTGGTTAGACGCAAGAATAATGATAATCAACGTTATGCATATTATTTGAATGATAATTTTTTTAAAATAGATCACACTTGTATAAGATCGTTTCACAATTTTTTATTCATAAAATAAATCACGTCCGATTAGGTTAATATAAAAATGTAATACTTATACTAATCATGAATAACGCGTTTGTTATTTATAAAAATGTAATACTTTTACATTTTAATGCAAAAATGATACATTTTTCATCAAGAGTATTATATTTTTCCTTATAAGTAATATTGGCAAGTATGGCAAGTATGTGTTACTAAGAAACAATGTAATATTTATGAGGGAAAATGTAATACTTTTAAACTAAAATGTAAAAGTATTACATTTTTTTTTTCAAAAATATTATACTTTCCCATAAAAGTAATAAACATTTTATTATTGATTATAATTATATTTTTCAGTATAAGTATTATATTTTCATCTTGACCAAATCTGTCTCAAGACAAGGATCACTGAGACTGTCTCACACAAATATTTGTCTTTTAAAATATATGTATAGGATTTTATTACCTTTATAATTAAAAAACTACATTACCTAATTTAAAGAGTTAATTCTATTTTTTGTCATAGATTGATAGGTGACAGTTCACCTTTGGTCATTCTTTTTTAGAACATTTTCATTTTGTCGTATTATTGTGGCATGATCATTTTTTGTCTCCATCAACAAAACAGAATGACCTTTTAATCTTTTTTATACAAAGTGAGTTGATCCGTTATATATATTTTTATTTTTATTTTAAAAAATTCATAATTGAATACGAAAATGTCTTTGTATTTTACTGAATTTAAACGATTTTGTTGATCGAGGACCAAAAATGGTCATGCCACAATAATACTACGACAAAATGTGAATATTCTAAAAAATAAAGAATAAAAGCGAACTGTCACCGGGACTAAAAATAGAATTAACTCTAACTTAAATCATGTATCATTATATTAATTCAATCTAATTCATCTTCACTTCATTGTCTCCTCATTTCGTTGTCTCCTCACTACATAGAATTAATACTTTTAGATTTTAGTTTTTATTTTTATTTGTTTGTTCATATTGGTTCTTTGGATTTTATCATATTATATCAAATACCTTGATTTTTCTTTGTATTTTAAAAATATTTATTCCAATTATAAAGTCATACTTCTAATTTTAATATTGATAATCATTATAATTCCAACATATTGCCGAACATGAAAAATACTTTCACAAAAATTTATTCTAATTACCAAGTATTTGATTAACATTTCGGTTCTAATTCCGATGATGATTTTTCCCATTAAATTTTTATATTTGATTATTATATAATTTTTTTATTAATTGATAGTAAAATTAATTAATTCATGAATTACTAAAAAATTAAAACAAAAAGTAAACTGTTTGACATTTTATCTTAGATAGTGAATGTAAGTTGTGATTTTAGCAACAAAAAAAACACTATTTTTTGTTAGATTAATGTTAGAAAGGTTTTTTTTTTTCATTTCTTAAATATTAAATCAGAAAAAAGTGTATAACACGTATATATATTATGGACAATTGTATTACTCAAAGGAAAATACATATTGTATTTAGAGCGGGTAAAACTTATATAATTTTGATTATTTTATGAAATAATAAAATAGAAAATGTAAAATTTAATTTTTTTTCTTGCTAATCAACTTGTGTTATGTCAATAATAAATTTAAAAAGAATTTAGACAATTCAACTTGGTAGGTCCGGTATTCACAAATAATCTATAAAAGAAATGATTTTTTAATTAATATTATGTAGTCTATGAATATTATTCCTATTTGATAAATAATCAGCCTATTAGTCAATTTTGACTTATTTGACTATTATTAGTTATTTGACTTGGTTAAAAAATTAATATAAGTGTTTGGTTAGTAAGATTTATGTAATTCTAAAATACTAAAATTCAAAAGGCTATTCAAAACAACTTTTTCAATTAGCTTTTTGAGAAAATAAATTATAACAAACAGCTAATTTACCAAACATCTTTCTACAATCAACTAATGTTATTAACTAATCATACATTCTAACTCAATCAGCTAACAACTATTTACCAAACAGGGCCTATATAATAATTTTAGTAGCCGTGGTAGTAATACTTCAAACGAAAATAAGAAAAATAGTAGTTTTAATGATTTTGTGGTCTAGTAATACGAAATGACTCCCTCAAATTAAATGAGAAGTCATGCGTTTGAGTTCCAGCAAGACAATATTGACTTTTTATACTTCAATAAATTGAGAAATTAGCTATGAACATATATTACAATATAGCAGTACTGTTAGTCTGTTAGTAATACTAAACAAAAGGATAGTAGCCAAGCACTTTGTGTTCAAATGACATATAGTGAATCTTTCATATGGGAGGTCATGATATCAAGTCTCAGTGGAGGTGACAATAACTCTTTATTTTACAACATAATAGGGTCAGTTGTGTTAAAAAACAAAAAAAAAAAAACAAAAACAAAAACGAAAGGATAGTAGTACTAAACAAAAGGAGTAGTAATATTTGGTGTGAGAAATTTAATATTTTCTTAACGTAGGAGATTGGTGGGGTGGCAGAACAGAAACATTTTTCGAGAAGATCATAAACATTGAATCCAACCGCCTCAGTCGCATGATACGCCGATATGGATAGCCAATGAAGATTCAACTAGGAATAATCTAGAGATTCCTTTTACTAAAAAAGGCAGGGAATAATGGAATATATTGTATTTACTTCCTTATCCCTTATCTTGTTGATATAAAATTCTATTTTTGGCAAGTGGGTTAGTTGTACTTTGGGGTGTGTACAAGGCCACTTGCCTAATCAAAACTGTTCGTTTCATCAGTCTGATTTTATTGTTCCTTATCTGTACTCTTTCCTTATATTTTACTCCTCAGCTTTATTTATTTATTTACGTACCAAAAAAAATAAATTACTTCCAACCAGCTTTGTTGGCGTAAATGATTGTACACTTTCATCCCTTAAAAAAAATTAAGAGTTCAAACTCCTTATATGAAATTTTTGTTTTTATCAGTACTTCATTCTTTAATTGGATCAAAAATAAAAATTAATTATAATATAGTACAGACTTAAATATGTCTCTTACCATTAGGACTTGCTCAGTACACTTCATAGTCTAATCAAAAGAAATACTTGCTTGCCAAACTAACCCTTCGAAAATATATTAATGCTTATTACTTAAAACCTAGTATGATATATAGTAGCAGACGAAGAGTCTAAGAGGTAATATCTTCTTTCTTTTTTTTTTTCTTTTAATTTTTAAACAATAGTTATAAAGGCAGGGAAGAAATTAGACAAGCTATTTAAGATAGATTTACATTAATCGACATGATGCATTAACGCGACATGAAACTTGACACAAAAATAACAGGTTAGTGTTTAATTTTAAGTCCCTTAATGTGTCATGTGTCGTTAACAGATTGATCCGTTAAGGACCTGCTGTATTTGTGTCTTAACGAGTCAAACCGTTAAACCTATTAAGAACTCATTTAACCAATTAATATTATCGTGTTAATATGTTTACACAAATTTGTTTATAACATGCTAAAAAGTAAAAATCCATTATTGTTATTTAATATAAAAGGAAAGATAAAAACTTAAAAACCCTATTTTCAAAAAAAAAAAACTTAAAAAGCCTAAAGACTTGGATTCAGGACAAACCGAATTGAATAAGATTACAGAAGGCCAAGACCCTACACCAATTATTGATGTTCAACAATATGAAATTTGAATAATTTATTGTGTTCAATTTTATTCTAAAAACTATTATGAACTTCTTTTATTATGATTTTTGGATCTTATTTTTTTCATTTTATGAATGTTATTGACAAGGTAATTGGGTAAATACCCGATTCAGAACCACTAGAGACAAGTAAGCGGGCACGAGGAAGTCAAACGGTCACATAGCAATGCATTTACTCCGCAATATTGAAGAGAGAGAATAATTACTCCAACAGCTCTCCATTATTACTACCCAGTACTCAATGTAGGGGGGGGGGGCATTATGAGGAGTCAGTTTACACTCATCAAAGGAGTCGTTGTACTCATTGTATAAATAATAAACCTGTAGCAGAAGAGGAGACACTGAACATTCTGTACTAAACTATAAGCAATATAATACTATTGATTCACTTTCCTAATATACTCAGGTAACATATTATTGTCAGTTATGAATTGAATTTTTTTTTTTTTAGTTTGTTTGATGGATTGAATTGTAAGTTTTATTTATTCTTATGTAACTTTATTTTAGTATAGAATATATACTCATGAGTGTTCAAAAAAATACAACTTTACTTCAATTTTTTTTTAAAATATTAATAGGTTTTTTTTTAATCAAACACTGCATTTATTGAATGAAACGAGAGGCTGAGGCCTTACAGACGCCTTAGGCCCAAAAGTGACCTAAGGCTCACAATATTCATAAGGGCCAAAGGCCTACAAAATAATATTAATAGGTTTAGCGGGTTTAAACGAGTTTTCTATTATATCGTGTCGACATGACTCGAAACCTGTTAACAAAATGTGTCTATCGTGTCAACATTGTTTAACCTATTTACAAATAGTGTTTGTGTTCGTCCTAAGAATTTCAACCCGTTAACTTAATGTATTGTACCCGTATTTAACTTTATCGTGTTCGTGTTGTTATTCTGTCAATCGTTAACGGATCTGTATATGCGAATTGCAAGGTGATTTTTATACACGAATTCCATGACTAATCTTAACCAAATACGGTATGGATTATTGCACACGCCATCTAATTTTTAGAGATTATATGGAAATTAACAATAAAAATGCAATTTAATGTTGAGATGAAATTTAATGTGGCGTAATATTCATGTATTAAGTATTTTTTTAGTATTATTGACTCTGTTATAATGCAGTATCTATTTTTTTTAAGTAAGATATAATCAATTTATTTATTTATATATGAATCAAGTTTAATTGTTTTTAATTTATTTATACATGAATTCTTCTTTTAGATCAAAATGAGCTAAAAATAAAAAATTTAGCCAATAATCTACGGGTTCGCAATGAACCTACTTTTGTGATTGGGATTTTGGGGGAGCGGCGCCCCATGCTGGGGTGCGAGATTCCACGGCGACAGAATAGGAACCGACGATGATGGAAAAATGTACACATGAATTCTCCGACTAGAGAGACGACAACGAAGGCCTCCTAATTTACCCAAGAATGTCCTGGATGGCATGGAAAATATAATAGCAAATCAACTTTTGGATTATTCTTTTAATCCATGCGTATTTTGAATCTAAAATGCATGGATTATATCCATGAAATTGTAGTTAGCAAGTTACAACTTACATTAACTTATTTTTTATTCCTACCTAAAGAGGTATGGGCAATGCATGAAGAGGCTGATGAAATTTCCATTTTCATGCATTCAAGTGTTGTCTCTATGCTTGGTGTTTGTAGTACTATTCAAGACTTATCGAAACACTTACAAAAAATAGCGTAATGTTTCATGCTATTATTGAAGATTGAAGATAACACTATAACAGGGTGTAAAACTCTTATACCTCGAAAACGTCGACAGCAGGGTTCGAACCTGCGCGGGCGAAGCCCAACAGATTTCAAGTCTGTCTCCTTAACCACTCGGACATATCGACATCCGTTTGCTTTATTAAGTAGAAAACTATTTCATAACTATAATGTTGACTTGTATATTGCCTACGACGCCATTAATTATTTTTATTTTCAAATATGTAAAAGGCATCTTGGCTGGATGTAGGTGCATATTGAGGTAGGAGGAATGAACTAACATAACAGTGACTTATGAAATAATGGCATTGTAAATATTCAGGGCATCTTTACTGTGTTTACAGATTAAGAATGAGAATCAAAATCAAAATTATTATTTGGTTGACAACTTTATAAAATAAAATTATAAGATTTGATTATCACTTCAATTTAAAATCACACTCTCTAATTAAAAACGGGTATCATTTCATCTTATCATTTCTCATATGTCACATCCCGATCTGTTGCATACACATTACATCCCTTCGATATTTGTTTTGATTTTTTGTTCATATTGATGCTTTGGATGTCATTATATTAGGATTAATTGCTTTGATTTTTTGTTTTGTATTTTTGAAATATTTATTTTCATTATAGAGTCATAGATAACCAAATATCAATATTAGTAATTATTCCAATTCAATCATATTACCAAACATGCAAAATATTTTAACCAAAACTCATTATCATTCCCAAGTATTTGATCCCCATTTCGATTATAATTCTCATGTGTGAATCACCCCTAGTAGTTTATTACATTTGCTCATTTGAGAGACCCTCTCACTCTTACATTTAGGGTCTGTTTGGAAAGCTGTAAAATGACTTCTGGAAAATGTTTTCTGGAAAATGAGTCATTTTCCGGAAAACAGTTGATTTTCCAGTGTTTTGATGTATTATGGAAAACTGTCTTTGTGTGTTTGGTTCATTTTCTGGAAAATGAGCCGGAAAATGAATAGAATTGTATGCTTCAACATTTTAACAAAATAATTGTTACCAATAAATATTTTTCCAAACAATTTACATAACACATAAAATTAATTTTTTTTTTCATATTTACATTTTTTTTACCAGTTCTGGTTTCCTAAGGAAACCAGAACTGGTTAGGTTTCAGCACCGGTGCGGAAATTCCGCACCGGTGCGGAATTTCCGATTTCTGCACCGTTGCGGTTGAGGAAACCAGTTCTGGTTTCCGCACAGATGCGGAAACCAGAGGCTCTCGCTCTCGCCTCTGGTTTCCTCGCCCATAAATTTCCGGTTGTGGGTATAGTTCCCACAGCCGGAAAATATTTGTGTACTTTCGGATCTACGATTTGAAGAAAAAAAATCAAAGATGTAGAAGAAGATGAAGATATGGACTTTTGATGGAGCTTTGGGGTTGGTGGAGTTGAAGCTTTGATGTTGATGGAGCTTTGGAAGATGGTGTTGTGCTGTGTGAAGGAGGCAAGCTGGCGTGAATGAGCTTTTCTTCAAAGATGTAAAATGACTTCCCCAAAAAAAAAGGGGAAGTCATTTTACAGGAAACAAGGGGCCTTTTACATTGACCAAAGGGTCATTTTACATTGACCATCATTTTACATGGGTTGCCAAACACTGGAAACCCGGAAAACGATTTCCAGAAATCATTTTCCGGGTTTCCAAACACACCCTTAATGCAAATGGTAATATTCCTTTTATGTATAGGGTTATTGATGGAAAAAAAAATCTAAACTTTGATAAATGATTATCAAATAGTAGTATTTCACTATTTTGTAACAATTATAGTTTTCAATTCAAGAAAAAAAAATTAGCCTAACTTTGTCGCGCAAATTATTTAAAATATTACAATATAACCTTCCATTAACGAAAAGCGGCCATGAGAATAAAATGACCAAAAACTTTAGGAAAAATGACAAGTTTAGTCCCTTAATTATACTTAAATTGTAAATTTGGTCCATAACTTATTATGCTATACAAAATTTTCCCTTTAATTATGTTGAAAGTGACACTTTTAATTCATTACTTGTAGATTTTATTATTGCTAATAATTTATTTTGAAATTTCCAAATTATTAAAATATATATTAGTCATTCGTAAAATTTTCTTAAATTCCCTCCACGAATTCTTCATATATAAACCACCATATCCCCTCATATTAAAAAACTAAAATACTAGAAATTCATTTTTCATTTGCACAATTTGTTCTCACATATTTTAGCACATTCCATAATACCGCCTTAGTTTCAATTTTATGCTTCAGTTTTTTTTTTTTTTTTTTTTTTTTAAAAAATTTAAAAAAAATTAAAAAAAAAATAATTTTTTTTTTTTTTTTTATTATTTTTCCTTTTTTTTTTTTTTTTTTTTTTTTTTTTTTTTTTTTTTTTTTTTTTTTGAAAAGTTATGCTTCAGTTATTTCTCCCTATATGCTAATCCCAATGTTTCAGGCTAGATAATTATACTTTTTATTTTTTCCCATTATTTGCTCCACCTAAAGACTATTAAAGATAATTATTTTATCCACCAAACTTCTACTACAACATTTAAAATCATCAACATGATATGGTGAAATAATAAGGATTGCATTTCGAATGAAATACAAAAATACTCACAAATACTGTTTAGATAAAAATAGTAATTCACTACATTCAACTTTTGTACAAATCTCTACACACAATCAATTAGCATATCAAATCACTAAATTGCATGTATTACCCATTAAGATATGAACTCAGTGCAATATCGAAAAAAAGTAATTTACATGCAACAAAAGGAAAAAATTGTATTCTGTAATAAACTAACATATTAAATTTACAATTAGGTGTATCTTGAATCTGACTATGTGTGGAAGCAAATTATAGGTTTTCAACACAAATGAGTACACGAAAGAGCTTTGTCAACCAATCTGGAATTCGAATAAGCTTGAATCACGTCGCAGAATACCTCTCTTGTAGGCAATGTCTCTTCAAATTTTGTAGACTCCAGCAATAGGGCTTCAATTTCTGGGAAAGCTCTCAAGGCTTCAATAGAGAAGAGTATGCAAACCCATCAAGGGGACAACCATAGGGTCAATCAAAGAACTTCAACCCCAATTCAGCATCCTCAATTTTGTCGAACACAAGGTAGGCAATTTCTGATGGAACCACTTGGTCTCGAGATTCTATTCCCAATGGTTTGATTTCTGAACATGTAATGGCAAATTTGTTATTTGTATGATAATTGAGGGCAACTTCAAAATAAAAAATAAAGCAAAAATAAGACCAAAAATTTTCAACCGCAAGATTTTAGATCAAGGACTAAATAGGAGTACCATTTTTGAGGGGTAAATGGCAACTCCAAATATAAATATATGGAGATACTTATTATGTATCTGGTGGTTGTGGAGAAGAAAAGGGAAAATGACAAATTTTCTACTCAAAGTCCCAGGTAACCTTCGCACCTTCTCTGTTTCTGCTTCGTCCTGCAATGGTATTCCTCTCTATCTCGATCTTTCTCTCTCGCTCTCCATACTTTGATCCACTAAATTGTGTGCTTACGTTATGCGGTGGAAATCATATAAATCCATTCATATTGGGTTCTGAATTGAAGAAGATTTTGTTGAAAAAGCAGAATTTGGTGTTTCTAGTACCTAGGGTTTATGTTGTGCACATTAGATTATCAGATTCATCAGTATATTAAGAGTAGTGGATTGATTCAATAGGGCCTAGTCCTGGCGTGCCTCAATCTCAACCAGCGGGGCCGGTGATTCTTGAACTTCCCATTGATAAAATCCGAAGGCCCCTCATGCGTACCAGAGCTAATGATCCACACAAGGTCCATGAATTGATGGATAGCATCCGCGAGATTGGCCTGCAAGTACCTGTAAGCAACTCTATTTTTTTTCTTTTTATATATATTATCAGGCGAAAACTTGTATATGACAGTCTCATGAATCTGGGTCGGGTCATGATAAAAATATAATATTAATCAAGAATAAAATGTTTATTTTTTTTTAAGGTGAACAAAACGTTCATTATTTAATACTTTTTAAAGAAAAATGTAATGTTTTTATATTTTGATTAAAAAAATTACATTTGTTTCAAAAAGCATTACATTAAGTAACAAACACTTGTAAACCTTACTTATAAAGGAAAGTTTATTACTTTTGATGAAAAATATAACCCTCAAATATATTATACTTTTCTTTATAAGTGACAAATACTTTATTTTTAATTATTATTACATTTTTCAATGTACCTGACTCAACCCGTTTCACTGATCTAACACAAGTGTGACCCTTATTATTATATAATTTTTATTTAACCATGCATTGTGAGCTTGGGATTTCAATTAACTTGATTGTTTCTTGTATTGTTATGTTATCCCTTAATGTCGGAATCTGGCGCAGTGTGTTTATTACATTGTTGATTTACTGGGACATGTTATTTATGTGGCAGTCCAACATGTAATGATGTTAATTTACTAGGTGTTTGTCATTTTTCATAATTGTTAAAATGTTATTTTCCACTCCTAGCCTAGCATTATCTCTCTCTATTTTCTTAAGATAAGAAAGGAAAACATTTTATTCTTCATTTACACTCACCCATTCTTAACTGTAGTAACTAATAATGTTGAGATCTGATCAAGCTAAGAATTCATCCAATATAATGCAGATTGATGTGCTGGAGGTTGATGGGGTTTATTATGGTATGTATACACATCGCCCATGCCTATGTTTATAATGACTTATTGTGAGCATAAGCATAAATATAATATGTGCAGTCCAACTATTACCTTAGGCTTTTAGTTGAAATGGAGCACATGATTTAATTTGGTATGCGTAGAAAACTTCCAGACAAAATATGAGTAGTTAGCTTCAACTACATATACTATTAATTTTCCTCCCTCTCTCAGGCTTTTCTGGTTGTCACCGTTATGAGGCTCACCAGCGCTTGGGGCTTCCAACTATCCGTTGCAAAGTTCGTCGTGGAACACAAGAGACGTTGAGGTTTCTCTCTCTATCTCACTCTACTTCTCCCATTCAATTCATGTTTCTGTTTTTGACATTCTGGCCATGTAAACATCTTCAAATTCATACAGGCATCATCTGCGATAGAGTACCCAGTTTGTGCCCGCCCATAAAAGGTTATTGATCAACTTTAGCAGGACGTTGTTGCAAGATGTAGCAACTCAACAGAAAATGCTATGATCATCCTTTGACATGTATTTTATATTACTTTTGTAATGAAGATCGAATCCCAATTGGTTGCTCAGAAGAACATCATGGTAATATTATAGAAATGGGGTCAGGTTGATTGTCATTTTCTTGTGTGTGTATTAGGTTGTTGCCATGTGTTTGATCTGTCTATTATAATAAAATTTCTGTTAGGGTTCCTTTGGAAATTTGGAAAATGTTTTTCGAAAAATGATTTCTAAAAAATTACTCTTTTTGTCCCATTTTACCTATCCTATTTACTATTCATTGGTTAAACGAACTCTTTCTTCATTGCTTATTTTCTTTAGTAAATTTTTATTATTTTTAAATTTAATTGTTTGTGTTTAATAGTACTTTTAATGTAGTTTCTAAATATATAAATTTTATATATTAATTCTAAACTTAATATTATGAAAAATTTAATTAAAAATAACTTCAGTCAAATCTCGTTAAACGAACCAGACAATCAAAATGGGACGGAGGTAGTACTTATTTTCTTTAAAATATTATAATTGTCTAGTGTTTGAATTGGCTAAAGGTTAGAAAATTATCTTTTTCTGTTTGGCTAAAAGTTAAGAAATTGTATTTTTTTTGTTTGGTTCAATTTCTGAAAATGAATATATTATTTGTTATATAATAATAATAATAATAATAATAATAATAATAATAATAAGTGGCAGTGGCAGTGGTAATGGTGGTGGCCAGTGAGATGGTGGTAGTGTGGTGGTGGTTGTGTCGTGGTGATGGTGGTAGTGGTGGTGCAGTGGTGATGTTTATGGTTGTGATGGTGGTGGTGGTGGTTTAGTGGTGATAGTGTTGGTGGTGGTGGTAGTGGTGTGGGGCGGTCATAGTGGTAATAATAATTTGAAAACTAGCTTGCAGAGAAATGAGAGAAAAATAAAATATTTGATTAGTTTCGTGCTTTAGTTGAGCGCTCATTCAATCGTAAAATTAAAGCTATATAGTCTGATCTAGGAGCTGAGTATAAGAAGTTGCATTCCTTGTTTGTTCAGTTAGGGATTAATCGTAGACAGTCATGTTCTTATACACATGAGCAAAATGGTCATGTTGAATGAAAGGACCAACATGTTGTTGAGATAGGTCTTACACTTATGGCTAGTGCGTTTGTTCTCTCTCGTTTTTGAGATTATGCTTTTGAAACTGCTGTCTATTTGATTAATAAAATGTCGTCCAGTGTCTTATAGAATTCTAGTCCTCATCTTGTGTTGCATAAGTCTCCTCCATCCTATTCCTTCCTACGTGTGTTTGGCTGTATGTTAGGAATATAGTGTAATTGTTTTGATGAACCAAATATGTATTTTAGACCCCCAATTTTATTTTGAGTCTAGCAACATTTTATGTCCAAAGTCAAAGCCTAGTCAAAATTAGCAACGACGGTTTGAAATTTACAATAGAGTATAAAATTATTTTATACTTGTAAGTCGTTTGCTTTCACTAAATAAAAATAGAAGAAGTGGAAAAATGATCGAGCACCGGAATTATCTTCAACGCTAAGGTCACGAGTTCAACCCTCGGATTAATTCTTTTGGAAGAATTAATTTATCAAGGAAGAGGATGACTAGCACAAGTCAAAATTGAAGAAGTCAAAATTGAATGAGTTCTCTCACAAATCAATTTTAAGGAAGAGGTTGACAGCTCAATCAGGATGACATCGATTAGGATGACCTCAATTAATTGGAATCAGGATGAGTCTCGAATCAATTTGATCAGGATGACGATTTGAGGTTGAGGTTGACATTGCAAGATTGGAGAGGATGACATTCAAATTGAGAAAAGGATGACATTCAATCGAGAAGATGATGACTTCAATCAATTATTAATCGAGAAGAGGCTGACTTTCCAGAAATAGAAAGAAAATCAGGATGAGGATGACCTCAATTCCAAATCAGGATGAAGACGACTTCCAAATTAGGAAATAAGATGACCTCAATCCAATTTAGGATGAGGATGACTTCCGAATCTGGAAAGAAAATGAATGCACCAACGAGAAGAAATTCAAAGGAGGTAAATCAAATGCTTTATACTTGGAGCTGGTTTAACTTACGAAAAAGTCAAGGATTTTTTCGGTGGAAATTATTTATAGCCCAAGCAAGAGTCACGGAGTGAATTATTGAAAAGAAGTGTTTGATTTGTCAAAATCAAAAGTGAACAAGTCAAATGTTCACACTACTAGAAGGTGCAAGAAGTCAAAATTGGAGGCTACAATTTACAAGGCCCATACTTGTCAGATTATTGGAAGACTTTTGAAGGGATAAGCAAGCAAAATTCAAATTCATCTGACAGAGCCTACCAAATACATTTAATGATGCAGATCAAGCTAGAAGAGCTATCAAATCAAGTGAACGTTCAAGTTTGAATTTTCACAACGGTCATATAACTTTTTCAAGTTATAAAAGGAGACAGACTTGAAGATGAAGATATGAACTTGCGGATCAATTTATGAGATAAAATACGAAGTACTGCGAAACACGAGAATAGCAAGTTCTTGAGCTACAAACGTGAAAATACAAGTCTGAGAAGAGAGAAGAAAAATATTTTCTTTGTGAAATCCATTTCTACTAAGTGTAGAAAATTGAGTGTAGCTTTGTGCGAGACACTCGGGAGTGTAGCTTTGTGCGAGACACTCGGAGGACTAAGTGTAGCTTTGTGCGAGACACTTGGTTGTAGGAGCGTAGCTGGGTGCGAGACGCTCGGGAACGTAGCTTTGTGCGAGACGTTCGGGTTGGAGTGTAGCTTTGTGCAAAACACTCGGAGAAGTGCTTGTGTAGCACTTGGAGTTTCACTATTGTATCTGGGTGATTGAAGATAGTGGAAACCTTCCTTGGAGTTAAAGGAAGAAGTGGAGTAGGAGAATTACACCATTTCCGAACCACTATAAATCTCTCTGTCTCTTTACTTTACTTGCAGTAGCTTTACTTTTTGCAAACTGATCTGAGCTAACCCATTTACTATTCATATCATCATATTTATCTTATCATCTGGGTTTGTGTGGAAGCACTTTTGCATGCAAGATATTCTTATCCTGACATATCACTTTATCTTGCTACATATTTCACAACCCTTTTTCTTATATAATTCAAATTACACATCTGGGTTTGCATAATCCCACGTATGCATGTGCACCAAACTTCATACACTTATTATTTGATATATTCTAAGTTTTTCTAACATATTGCATGCAGATTATCTCTTCATATTTACGCTGATTATCTTATAGCACTTTACCGTATCGTTATTTCCGCTGTGCAATTCAAGTTGAATTTATTCACTTGAATTACCTCTGTTAAAGTGTTATAATATTTTGAATTGTTTGAAAAGTCTATTCACCCCCCCCTAGCTTCTAGACTTTTCCCACCCTATCGGGACCAACACTGTATTTGTTACGCTCACTTGTGTCCCTACAATCGTCATAAAATGTCATAGAGGTCGTCTTCGTGTGTCATTCTTGGCTATCCAGAGTCCTTTAGGGGGCATAGATGCATAGATTTACCGACTAACAAAATAAGTATTCAAATTGACTAATTGATATGAAGTATATTTTTTGGCTTAATTATGAAAAATAA
>CM008334.1:16253403-16265903 GCA_002525835.2 Ipomoea batatas | reverse complement strand
AGAGCTCAGTGGCTTGTATATTCTGGCTATGATCCAAAGCCTTATTCTCTTTCATAACTCTACAAATTTCAATTTACATAAATAAGTTTGGAGCAAATTATACTCTGGACTATTAATAAAGGTACATTTTTAATATACTAAATGTACATTATTCGGTAGTATATTAAATAATATATTTTCAAAAAATAAATATTCAATATATTAAAAATGTACATTATATACGGTGAACCATGGTTCACGGTATACAGTATAATGATGAACTTTTTGCTTATCCCAGCTAGTGTACTGTTCTCTTGACTGGCAATAAGCTTCATCCTAAAGCATTGAGGCAAGAATCTCAAAATCTTATTGGACTTTGTTTGACATTTTTAGTTGAAAAGTTAGTAGCTAATAAGCTAACTAATTGATCGAAATTAAAGTGTTTGGTAAAATTAATTATTAAGTTAGTTGATAAGTGTAAAAAGACATAAAAGGATAAACTAATATATTAGGATTTTGATTAATTAATGGTAGATGATATTATTATTGTAAATATATATATAAAGGAAAAAAAAGTTAAAAAGTCATGAGCGCAACTTATTTTGAATAACTTTGGGGTAGCATTTCAAAATAAGCTGCTGTATTATTTTAAACTTTCATATTTTGTCAAACAAAGTTTATAGCTTTTTTTTTTTTTTTGAAATAATAACTTATAGTTTAAAATAAGTTATAAACTCTACCTAACAAAGTCTCGACGATCTTTTTTAAAGGGAATGCTTCACCCATTATAATGATTTCGATTAAAATTAAAGATTTTGAACTCAAGTGTTGAACTGGACTATGGTTTCATCTTCCCTCACCCTGAATCGCTCAAACTTCGAATGATTCTACTGCAACTTTGACTATTGAATGGAGTATATGTTCCATCATAGATTCATAGGTAGTTCATAAAATTTCCCAAACCCCACCTCTGCTTCAATGCAACCAACAACGAATGAGAGGTACTAGTTCATAAGGGCCTTGTTATTGCAACTAGTTTTTTCATTGCGCTAATGAAATAATATTCAATATTTAATTTATTTTTAAATAAGAACTTCAAAGTATATTAATGCAAGATTATACAGGATGTTCATGCATATGTAATTGAATGTTGAATTTGTTTATTGGTGATTCAAAGTATATGAATACAAGAGAATATATATGAGAGATTGATTATAATTGTTATTAAAATAAATGTTTGCAATTTTGTAAAAACGCTAGTCTAAATATTTAGTTTAAAAATGATAGTCTACATAAATATTATTTTTGGTTTGAATTTCTCGAAGTCTTTTTAATTCACTTTCAGGTAGCATTGTCATTGTCTTCCTCTTCAGTACTTGTTTATTTATTTATTTATTGATAATGTGTCATATGCAATTGGGTTACTAGTGGTAGTATAAAGGACAACGCCATGCAATGAGATTATAGTGTAGAAAATTGTGAATTTGCCTCGTTGTGTTTGTGTATATGAATGGGATCTTAGTTGTATTATGAACTCTTGATGTTGCAAGCGTCTGTTGATATTTGGCAATGGTAGTTTTTTTCCTACATGTTTCATATGTTGTGAGATGTGTGTCGTACATTCTCATGTGAAAGTATTGAACAAAATATTAATATTTATTATATTTGTAGAAGGTTAATGAGTAGTACTTTTTGTTCTAGTTTCATAACTTCTTTACTTGATAGTAACAACAATGACTTTGTAGGTAGTTTGAATATTAATGCCGTAATATGTCTAGTTTCATCAACCGTTTCTACATCCATTTTGCACATGCTCATTTTGACATTCATATTTTTTAAATTAGTATGAATGAGTGTAGTACTTGATTTTGTGTGTGCATGTGTATCAGTGTATGTGTGTGTGTGTGTGTTTTGTAATTTTTTTTTTGTTGAATTGTTACTAATTTTGGAATACTCACTGAGTCACTGTTGTCTTTTCACTACAATGCATGCAGTTAAATAGTTTGTCACTGTATGCATAAACATTTTTAAACAGTAGTGGTTACATCCTATATACTAATTAATTTTTTTTTTGTCAAGATCGATGATGATTTTAATTTGCCTTTAACCCAAGCAGGTTGAGTGTAGAAAATGAAATGAACTGCAAATTTATATTAGTTCTAATATATTTTAAGGATGAACAATAAGTATTTTACATTCAGGATTAAAGAATGTTGTAACAATAGATATTTTTTAAATTTCTTCATTTTTTTGTATTTGAAAGATTGATTCCAACAATGTTGTAGTTTCAGCATCTTTTCAATGAGTTAAGTGTGTCACAATGTTGTATATATTGCCCTACATTGACATTTTTAATAATGAGTTTTAAATATAGCTACGTGAGATCATGATCTAATTACCATTTACATATTATTATTAGTATAAAAACATACAAGTCCTTTAAGTGTTATAAAAACATCATTATAAAAACATACAAGTCCGACGTGAGGTACTTTTGGTTCAACCATTATAGGCTATGTTTGGCAAACCTAGCTGAAAAGGTAGTTGAAAGCTGAAAAGTAACTGAAAACTGAAAAGCTATAAACTCGAAGCTGAAATCTGAAGAGCTGTTAAGCAAGCTGTTATGCTTAAAAGTGTTTGCTAAAATTAGCTTTTTGATAAGCTGATAAATGTAAAAAAGACTAAAAAGGACATCTTCATACAATTTAATTAGTTTTAAATTTAAATAGGTTTGTTTATATATTAAAATATAAAATAGTGAAATCAAAAATAGCCTAAGGAGTCCATGTAATGCAAAATAGTCTCAATTCTAGAATTCTTTGAAAAAGGTTTGATTAGTTTTTTTTTTACTTCCATATCGTGGTGTTCTGTTTTAATTTGTTTTGGATTTAGGGCTGAGAAATCGTTTTTCAACACTCTCAAACCAAATTCTCCCCTAACCCCTCAAACAAAATTAACACCTCTATATATTATATTACTATTCCCATTCCTTAATTAGCTTGTTGTTAGAGCTACCTATACACCTTCTAACCATCACCTGTGTTCTTTACAACTTCATTTCTTTTTTGTCTTGTTTAATTTGTCCTAGCAAGATTGCAACTTTCTCATCTCATTATGTTAAAAACCATTCATTTGTAACAGGACTACTACTCCACCATTTCTCCTAACTTAACATGACACCATTATTCCTAACAATCTTTCTACTTTCCTTTGCTTCTCTCTCAAACTCTCTGCCTCTCTCAGCGAGCTCAAGATGGATCACGGATGACCAAAGTGGGGAAAGGGTGAAATTGGCCTGTGCTAGTTGGGCAGGCCACTTGGAACCCATGTTACCCGAGGGCCTAGACCGGAGACCATTAAGCCAAATTGCCACGCACGTGTCAACGATGGGTTTCAACTGCGTGCGCCTCACGTGGGCGACCTACATGTTCACTCGCTACGCCAATATGACGGTGGGTCAGTCGTTCGGGGATCTGGGATTGACGGAGGCGATTTCGGGCCTGGCCAGTAATAACCCGAACCTGTTGAGCTTGAATCTGGTGGATGCTCGGAAGGCGGTGGTTGAAGAGATTGGTAGACATGGGATCATGATGGTGCTTGATAACCATGTTAGCAAACCCATGTGGTGCTGCGGGGACCGCGACGGTAATAGCTTCTTCGGCAGTGTATACTTTGATCCTGATGAATGGTTGCAAGGCCTCGCCATTGTTGCTAACATCTTCAAGGATACGCCCATGGTATATATATGTGTTTAGTTTTTTTTTTTTTTGAAAAAATATATGTGTTTAGTTTGTTACGCCTACTATTATCAATGCTAACCAAAACAAAATACCACTTTAATCACTCACTTTACTTTTCTACAAACAGTTAATGCGGCATGTTTATTTTCAGATAATAAAACTCGAGTTTGAATCTTATTTTATATATATATATATATATATATATAGACCTTAGTTCAGGTGCGGCCGGACGTGCGGTTAGTGTGGCCATACCAATAGTTATGCAAATATGCACCAATAGTGTTAGGAAACACACAACTAAAAAATGCACAAATACACCAAAAACGCCTCATTAAGTACGCATCACCAAAAAATCACCATTAGGTAGGCATAAATGCACCACACAATGTTCAGAAATGCATAATTAGGTGTGAGGAGGCATGGTGCATTTTTTGGGTGTGTTGTGCGTTTTGTGGTGCATTTGTGCATTTCATTGTTCTGTATTTTCCTAAAAACACTATTGGTGCCTTTTTTAAGTGGCCGCACCAACTGTACGTTAAGGCGCGGCCGCATTTGAGCTGAAGTCTATATATATATATATATGTGTGTGTGTGTGTGTGTGTGTAATTTAAATTAGATTGGCACCTGTATTACTACTGTGATTACTATTTGATTACAATCAACTTAAAATGATGTATTCTTTTAGTTTATGTCATTGGAAGTATTGATGGAGTATAACTAATTTGTTGTTTTGCATGCCCAATTAAGGTGGTAGGCATGAGCTTGCGCAACGAGCTACGCGGCCCCTTACAGAACGTGGACGTATGGTACAAGTACGTAGAGAAGGGTGCAAAGACGATCAACAGCGCAAACCCAAACCTCCTGGTAATCATCTCGGGACTGAGCTACGATCTGGATTTCAGGTTCCTAAAGCAGAGGCCATTGAAGCTGAAGACGATGAAGAAGAAGGTGGTTTACGAGACGCATCGCTACGCGTTCACGGAGGGGCAGTCGAAGGCGTGGGTGGCAGGGCCATTGAACAAGGTGTGTCACGACATCACGCGAGAGATGGAGGAGAAGGAAGGGTTCTTGGTTAGAGGGGGAAATCCCCTGTTTGTGAGTGAGTTTGGGATTAACCAAATGGGAAATTCTGAGGCTGATAATCGTCACTTGCCGTGCTTGCTTTCGTATTTGGCTGATTTGGATTTGGATTGGAGTGTTTGGGCTCTCCAAGGAAGCTATTACCTTAGGGATCGGCATCATGGTCCGGATGAAACGTATGGCATGTTTACTTCCAATTGGACTGCCCTTAGAAATCCCAATTTCCTCTCAAAATTGCAGTTTCTGCAACAAAAGTTCCAAGGTATGTTTATGTACATACTTTCCTATACATAAATAGGTAGGAATGTTCAAATTAACCCCTGAATTATAAGCTAAGGGTGCCCCAATGTTTCCTCTAATTATGCACCGGTTTCAATCAGTAATTCTGTCTTATTAATACCCGATTTGGTCCCTTGACTATTAGGATTTCACTACTTTGGTACTCGATTTCTAAACTTACTCAATTTCGTCCTCAACTATATAATTTTTTTTTTTTAACCTAAAATGGTCCATTGACTCTTAAGATTTTACAATTTTTGTCCTCGACTATCAACGCTGCTCAATTTAGTCCCTAACTATGCGACTTTTACCTAATTAAAATGATCCCTTGACTATTAGGATTTCACCACTTTGATCATCAACAAACAAAGTTGCTCAATTTTTTTTTGAAACAAAGTTGCTCAATTTAATTTGTTCCCAAGTATGCAAATGCTAACCTAAAATGTAAGTTTATTGCGGATTTGGAGATCTTTTTGGAGAGTCGATGACCACAGTGGTCAAATCCTAATAGTCAAGGACCAAAATGGTAAAATCCTAATAATCGAGGGACCATTTTAGGTATAAAAAAATTGTATACTTGAGGACAAAATTGAGTAAGTTTGAAAGTCGAGAATCAAAGTAGTCATGAAATCCTAATAGTCGAGAGACTAAATTGGGTATTAACTCTTCTGTCTTAAACTTTACACATCCATATTTAAATCACTGGTGTTAATTAAAAATGAAAGTAAGTCAGATGTAGAACTTAAAATATACTAAACATAATGTTAACCGTTTAATGAAATATATCACTTAGGGTCACACTTGTGTGAGACCGTCTCACGGATCCTTATTTGTGAGTCGGGTCGGGTCGGGTCAAGACACCATGCAAATGTCATACTTATATGCTCAAATATAACACTAATAAAAAGAATACAATTTTTGTTACTTATTAGAGAAAAAGTAATACATTTTTCATAATAAGTAATGTTGACAAGTGTCCCTTACTTACAAAGGCAAATATAATATTTTTGTGGAAAAATGTAATACTTTTAAATCGAAATGTAAAAGTATTGTATTTTCCCTTAAAAGTATTACATTTACCCTTATAAGTAACAAAATTTTTATTCCTGATTAGTATTACATTTGAGGATATAAGTATGACATTTGTGCATATAAGTGTTACATTTACATATTGACTCAACCCAACCCGACCCGTCTCATTGTGAGACGGTCTCACACAAGTTTTTGCCTATCACTTAATCTATCAAATCACTCTTTCGGTGCATCATTAGGGTGACAACGACTAACTCTCATAATCAAGAAACTAATTTGCACCAAAATTTTCAATTAGCCATAAAATTAACATTTTAAACAAAATATTTTATTGGCATGACTAATAATATATATGTTTTACTCATCACATATGAAGATCCAAAGTCGAGCGAACCAACTTATCACATATTGTACCACCCACTAAGCGGGCGATGTGCACGAGTGGTGGACGATCAAATACACATGAGCGATTGTTTGGGTGCGAGCCGATGCATCCAAGAGGCAGATGGGATGCCAATACAGATGATTGGGTCTTTGAAATGCTTGGCAGTTGTTGGGGAAGATCTTCCACTCACCCTCTCCACAATCTGCAATAATGATGGGCAAAGTAATAATACATGGAGCTTGGCTTCCAATTCAATGTTTCAACTAGCTAATAGAGGTGACAATGGATTGGTATTGTGCTTGGATTTCGATTCCTCGTACTCTTCCTCGACGATTTTGACAAGGAAGTGTGTTGGTTTGGAAGAGGGTGACATGAGAAATCCTCAAACTCAATGGTTTAAGCTCATTGCATCGAATACAAAGTAGATAAAGATTGCGAGAGTTGCATATAATTTATATTTAAACATGTGTGGTGCAAAATGTAACATCTAACATGCATAATTAGGTTGGCTTTACATAGTAAACCATAACGAAGGTCCGGAGATAGACAAATTATTCAACAAATAATAAATTTTCATGTTTATTTCTTCACAATATTTAACAAAAGAAAACTGATAAGAAAGTACGAGTGAAGAAATACTAATTGATGGAGAAAATAGAATTCTCCATAATAAAAAAATATGAATACTATAAAGTGAGTATTTATAGGAATTGATAATAAATAAGCAAGACATACACAAAAATATTTAACGCGGAAACTGAAACGGTGAAAATCACGGGCCTTTTTAGGCTAAGCCAAGTCAAAAATTCACTACGCATGCTGAAAGTGTAGTACATGTACAAAGGTAGCCATGACCATGAACTGAAAGAGGAAGAAGAATACGTAGAAGAGAAGTGATTTAGGATTGAATAACCTTGCCCCTTTTGTTTGATCCCAGAGCCTTTATATAAGGTCCTTCTTGTGCAGTTGCAACTTCCTGTAGCCTTCTCTATTTTCTTGCCATGACTTCTTTCCCTTTGACAAATATTATTACAACATAGCATATTATATTATACGATCACGAGTCCCCCACTTTCTTAGCCGCAAGTATTTTTCAGCATAAGAAAGTAGAAAATCGGTACACGTGGAACCAAACCACATATAACAACACTTAAAGTGTGACGGTAGACTACACGTTTGTGCACGGGACATCAAAGTTGTGAGTTGTGACCTTCCCCAATCGGAGCATTGAAGATCATATGAGAGTCAGTTAGGTGCACGGAGCACCTAGGAGTTCACGAAGGTTGTTTCCTGCATGCTTACCATCTATACTTGTATCATTGTATGTAATGTTGTGGTTTTCATTATATTTCTCTATAATCTACACATTTTAGTTACTCCTAACTCCCTAATCTATGGTTTTTGAATTTATGTTGTGGTTCCCATTATATTATTTCACAACATCCTTTATGAACATATTTTCCATGACACAAATGCAGTAAAGTTAATTGATATTGACACACAAACTGTGGGTTGGAGTTGTACAGTTCATGTCATTAAGAAAAACGAACCAAAAAACGCTATTAGAACGCTTGAGAAAAAGTATATGCTCATCGTACTTGAGAATGAAACAATAAGTAAATAGTAAAATTTTTCTCCCTTTATTATTATTATTATTATTATTATTATTAGTATTAGTATTATTATTATTATTATTATTATTATTATTATTATTATTATTATTATCATTATTAGTATTATTATTATTATTATGAAGATGCTCTCATTCACCACAAACATCATTGTAAATATTATATCTAAATGCAAGGAACTCGGGTTCAATCAATAGTGTTTGATAATGCTCACTTTACAAACCACAAATGGTACATCATCACAAATGTCATTGTCAAACATGTCTGGACGAACTATAAAGTACTTGATCACAAATACAATTACACATGAATTTTAAATGGTCGGACCGGTGTCCAAACAAGTGACAATGATGACACGCCATTTGCTCACATGTAAGTGGTTTATTTGTTTCTACTTATTTTAGTTGTGATTTAGCTATTTACAATTTCGTTATGTTTTATTAAAATATATAAGCATCGAGACTATTCCTTTGATTTTTATTAATTTAGCATTTTTTTTCCTCTCTCATCTCATTGTTATATAACTACTTTAACCAATTAAGGAAAACTAATTTAAAAATATGTATTGGGCATTGGTTTAATCGCGCAACGCGCGTGTGATAACTAGTATATATATATACACACACACACATTGGCTATTAATTGGGCAATTATTTGCTCAAATTCGATCAATGATAACATTAGAAAACATAATCGATCAAACTTAATTCTTCAATTGCACTATATAATACATATTATAGCAAATCCATTCCGTGCAACGCACGGGCGAAAATACTAGTTTCTCAATAATATATTTTTTTTGAGTATTACTGACTCTGTTACAATGTAATATCTGTTCATAACTACTTTCTCAACCTACTGAGTCAATATCGCCTTCCATATGGGAGTGCAACTGAGTGCCACTAGACCACAAAATCTTGGTCGTTTCTCAATAATATATAATTTCTCCAAATATTATTATTTCACCAAATATATCATATATAATTCCATCATATTCTATAATTTCACCAAATACCATAATTCATAAATCCATCACATTCCATAACTTCACCAAATACCCCAATTTCAATAAATATCATAACTTCACCAAATATAATAATTGCAATAAGTATCATAAATTCACCAAATATATTAATTTCAATAAATAGTATAAATTCACGCATTATTCATAAATTCACCAAATATATAATGTCAACCAATATTATAATATCATCAAATATTATAACTCCAACAAATACACTAATTTCACCAAATATTATAATTTCCACAAATATAATAAATTCACCAAATATCATAATTTCAACAAATATTATATTTTCAAGTATAAATAATATGTGCATATATCCAAGTATTTCACATATAACCTTCAAAACACAATAAATTTATCATTTCAATACTTAAAGAAATAATTAATTTCAGGTAATAAAATTTTGGTAAGAATAAACCTTACCTTCGTAGCCAAGATTCCCGTAAACTCCCAAATAGCATCCTAGTTGCTGCTTCGGAGTTAGATCTATCGTCGATTTGGAAGTAACCACAGCTCGCCGTAGGCCGGGTCACGACTCACGAGAGGTATATTCTACAAATAGACAGAGAGAGGTTGCTGCCAGCTTATAGTTCACGAGAGAGACCAAATAGATGAAGCTAACAAACAAAAACCGCACCTATTCCTCTTTCATTCGGAGCCCTTTTTCCTTTCTATTATTGTTTTCATTATCACAATCAAACAAGAATTTCTCTAGATTAGGTATGTACACAATTATGTTAAAAGATACTATATCACATGGCTCAAGAATTACCTACATAGCAGATCCAAATCAACCAAATTTCTCATCTCATTATTTTTATTTTTTGCATATTACTGACTCTGTTACAATGCAGTATCTGTTCATGACTACTTTCTCAACTCGAGGCTCGAACTCACCCCTTTCATATGAAAGTGCAACTGGGTGTCACGTTTCTCATCTTATTATGTTAAAAACCATTCATTTGTATCAGGACTACTCCAGCATTTCTCCTAACCGGCCATGACACAATTATTCCTAACAATCTTGCTACTTTCCTTTGCTTCACTCTCAAACTCTCTACCTCTCTCAGCAAGCTCAAGATGGATCACGGATGACCAAAGTGGGGAAAGAGTGAAATTGGCCTGCGCTAGTTGGGCAGGCCACTTGGAACCCATGTTACCCGAGGGCCTAGACAGGAGGCCATTAAGCCAAATTGCCACACAAATCTCAACAATGGGTTTCAACTGCGTGCGCCTGACATGGGCCACCTACATGGTTCACTCCAACATGACTGTGGCTCAGTCGTTCCGTGGTCTGGGACTAACGGAGGCTATTTCGGGTCTGGCCAGTAGAAACCCCAACCTCTTGAGGCTCAATCTGGTGGATGCTTGGAAGGCTGTGGTTGAAGAGATTGGTAGACATGGTATCATGATGGTGCTTGATAACCATGTTAGCAAACCCATGTGGTGCTGCGCTGACCACGACGGTAACGGCTTCTTCGGCAGCGTTTACTTCGATCCTGATGAATGGTTGCAAGGCCTAGCCATTGTTGCTAACATTTTCAAGGATATACCCATGGTACGTTTGTTACACTATTATCAATGCTAAGCAAAACAAAACAAACCGAAATAACCTTTGTATATATCACACACTTTTCTACAAACAGTTAACTGTATTAATGGATTCACTTTTATATTTTGGTTTGGAGAGTGTACAAGATTTTGTTACTTTGTTTTAAGAAAGGTTTATTTTCAAATAATAAACTAGAGTTTGAATCTTATTATATACTCCTTCCGTCCCATTTTATGTGTCTAGTTCAGTTAACAAGGTTTGACTGAAATACTAATATACAAAATTTATATAATTAGAATCTACACTAAAAGTACTAATAAACACCAAAAAAAAAATCAAATTTAAAAATAAGTTAAAAATAATAAAGAAAATAACCAAAGAAGGAAAGAGTTGGTTTGACCAATGAATAGTAAGCAGACAAAATAGGACAGAGGGAGTATAAATATTTAGTGTTATTAGTGTAATTTAAATTAGTTTGGCACCAGTATTAGTCCTATGATGACTATCCTCGGCCGGACAGTTAGTGGAGAAGTAAATTAGCACAAGAAGTCTCCTTCCCACACTACCGTGTGTCAGGGCCGGTTTTTTTTATTTGTGTGGCCCTATGCCGGTAAATAAGTGATACCATATCAAAGTATAAATAAATTGCAAATTGAAGAAAAATTACAAAGAGAAAAATGCAAAAAAATAATTTTGGACCAATATAATAAAAAATACATATACTAACTATTAGGCCAGGGCTAGACTAGGGGCCCTCAAAATTTTGGGGCCATGCGACGTTGCACATCTTGCACGTCCTAAAATCCGGCTCTGCCGTGTGTGATACTCGATTCTTAATCTTTTGTGACAAATTTTACCTTTATAACTAGTTGAGCTGTTTATGCGAGCTGCGTATGATATATGTGATTGTATTATTAGATACTTTCTACTTGCATGTTAAACATGAAATTTTGTTGTTTTGCCCAAGGTGGTAGGCATGAGCTTGCGCAACGAGCTACGAGGCCCTTTACAAAACGTGGATGTATGGTACAAGTACGTAAAGAAGGGTGCAAAGACGATCAACAGCGTGTAGTGAACATGAAATTAAGACAAATTCTAGATTTGAAGTCCTGGGACTAGAACAAACAGATATAGAAGAAGTCCAGCAGCAAGAAGAAGAATTGAGATTGGAAACTGGCCCAATATCTAGGGACCCAAGACTTGATAAAGGTAAGAGGGCGGCAGTCCAAGTTAATGAAAAACAAATTCTTAACAGCCTAGGATTTATAAACAGGATGGGAAGGGAAGCAAAAAATACAAGTAATACAGAGAAAACAGTAAGGGAGATAAGAACTCACAGTAGGCAAGCAGCAGCTCAGGAGGAACATATAGTTGTTAGGGGAAGTAACAGAAATGGAGAAGGCTCAAGTGTCACTGTGACGAGAATAGGTAATGAAGCACCTTTGTTGGGTTTACAGGAATTTGCTGAAGGAGAACACTACGGGGACCCGCCGGATGGTCATGAAACCGCCATGGAGGAAGACCTTCCACCCCCATTGACGCATGGCCCTGCAGGTTCGAACCTGGAGGATGCAATGGAGGTGTGAGATTTCCTGGTGTGGTTGTCTCTTTTTGTTTTTTGCTTGTTTCTGTTTCTGTGGGTGTTTCTTCTTCCTGAAGTTATTGTTTATGTCAATAATTAGTTGGAACTGTCAGGGGGCAGCCTCTAAGGCTTTCCTTAGAGCTGCAAGGTCCCTGATTAACAAATGCCATCCTTTGCTTTTGTGTTTGTTGGAACATAAAATCTCAGGTACAC
>CM008334.1:16219355-16235324 GCA_002525835.2 Ipomoea batatas | reverse complement strand
AGTTCATGTTATAACAATTGTTGGTTAACATACATTGCACTGTCGGCGCAGCCCAGCAGGTACATGGTTGGAGTCATTGGACTTGATTGCAAACTTTTCATGCCAACTAATTTTTGTCTGTCTCTCTTCCTACTATTTTTTCAATGAATTAGTGTACAAATTACAATCATAGTTTCATAAGGAAAACTAAAAAAAAAATAAATAAAAAATATTTACCCCATAATATTCTAGTTAACCGTGTTAATGCGACCCTAAGCAAAACCTAACATAATATTCACATACATATAAACTATTTAAAAATAAACTCTGTTATGATCTATAGACTTTTACACAATACTATTATGTACACGTTTTCAGAGCCACTATTAATAGTTTTTTCGCTCGAACTCGAAATATTATTTTTGGAAGACAATATATGATAGCTTGCTTTTTGTAAAATTGGTGAAGTAGAGATCTTTTGTAGATGATGCTGACTGGTGCATGATGAGAGGTGATGAACTAAAGTTGAGCACCTGGTTGCCCTTTGTTTCGGGTCAAACCCGGCCCTATCAAATCTTGCACCCAACCACCCACTAATAATATCACCATTTTTATTTTTAAAAAATATTTGGCCTCAATAAATTGAAGTGACTCCAACTCTCCAAGCTTGATTAATGATTAGTTGTGGACTACCCATTTTGAGTTGCATTCATTATAATTTCATACCGCGTTCATTACACCACTAAATTATTTCCATCTATCATTTCAAATTATATTCAAAATGTACCTTAAATAGTGATTGTAAATTTTTTCATAAATTAAAGATCAAATTATAATCTTTTTTTTTTCTTTTTCAAAATTATAATCTATTTTATACATGTATGTAGCTTTTCTTTTTTCAAAGGATTCACACAAAGAAACTAACATAAAATTTAACTTATATATATACATAGAAATCTGTTCAAATGCGATCGCGCCTTCCCGTGCGGTCGGTGCGGCATACACCACTATTGTTAACAAAATACACTACTAGTGTTAAGAAAATGCACAACAATGAAAATGCACAAAAATACCAAAAAGCACACAACACACCCAAAATAATGCACCATAACTTCCCTGCTCCTAATTGTGCATTTTCGAACACTGTGTGGTGTATATTTGCATATCTATTGGTGTGTTTTTTGGTGATGCGTACCTAATGATGGATATTTGTGAAATGCATTTTCTAGCATTGAGTGATGTATATTTGTATACCTAATGGTGCGAGCGCACTGACCGAACGTTAAAGCGCGACCACACCTGAATTCTACGATATATATATATATATATATATATATATATATATATATACACACACATCCATACCTCCAAACACACGTTCACAGGTAACAAATTGAGCGTGACTGACGGGAAATAAAATGTACTTGTCCCTTAAACATCAGCCATTACTTTGACTTTGTAGGTGAACTGCCTACCTCAAAAAGTTGTGTACATCGTTAAAACATTGTACTAATTTCTTAAGGTTACATGCTAAATATCTTATGCAATATTACCGCGATTTATTTGCATATATTACAGTTATAATTCATGTGTGCTACTGTACAAATGAAATATGTTGTTAATATTATCTGTGGGACAAATATAGAAGGAAGATGCAATTTTAGGTCGTTGAAGGCAAAGACAAGTTATAAACAGTGTTTACTTTTCAATTATGAATTATGCAGTTGAATGGATTGGTTGTCGTCTAAAGTGGTCCAGACATGGAGAGAGAGGAGTGTGGCCAGGGGGTTACTCATGTTTAATCATGTCCATTATGTGCTTTAATTGGAATCAATTACAATAATTCAATTTATTATGTATATATTTCAAAATTAACTTAATTGAAATCTATTTCAATAATTTTTAGAATTTTTTAAAAATACATTAGGAAAAGAAAAGCATAGCATAACATGTTACATGAATGTCGGTCAAACAATTTCGATTACAATTTGAAGGAATAAATAATGGACATGGGTCAACCTAATAAATAGATTATCGTAGCTCAATTCAATTCAAAAGCATCACAAACGAGTTTTGTGGCTGGAGTGAAGCATCTTGGGCCAATCCATTGGTAGCAACCGACATGGATCAACCTAAGAGTTGATCTTGCGTTCGCTTTGAAGTCTTAACTTGACAAGGAGTATATGGCTAAAGACGTTGCATGCATGAGTGCCAGGAATTTAGGAAATGACCGTTTAATAACCATTATGACCACAAGTATGTGTATAGTAGGGACGCGTACCTTAATTGTGAACTTAATATTGAGAATCTGATCATCATCGACAAGTTATAAGTATCATTTCACTTTATTATTGTAATTTTATTATAGTAAAATTATACTGTGACCACATGCATAATTTTTTTTTTTGAGTTAACGTCATCTTCTCATTGTGTCATAAAAAAACATGCAAGCTAGTGAAGTTGTGCCTCTTATTGTTTACTAACCAATTTTCACATATAATCATCCCAAATTTTAAAATCATAATTTAGGATTTTAAACTTAAAACTGAATCAAAATAAAATATTTACCAAAATCAATAAATTTCAATCATCAAACTTAGCATATATATATGCCATAAACAAATTCTCTCTTAACTTCAAGAGAGACCATATACATATTCATCAACACTCATCTCTAATTTACATTTAACAATTAGAGAGCAACCCAATCCCAAAAAAAATAAAAAATAAGAAAGAAATAAAAAAGCAAACCTTGGCAACAAAAAACAAAGAGATTTATCAGTAGCTCAGCACTAACTCGGATGTTTATGCTCATCTCGAGTGGCAGCAAACTTAACTCGACTCAACTTGACTCAGTGTCCATTGAATTGGTGGACCAAACTCCATACTCTAACCTACCCTAAAGGATATATGGAATAGTTACTAATATTTAATATAATATAATATTTGATTAGTTACCTAATATTCCATAATAATAATGTAGGTAAGATGTGAATAATTAATTTAACACGAAGAAATTGAGGATAGTGTGGTGGCGGAAGATGTCCTCGGAGATGCCGCCGACGCTTGTTTCAAGACGACAACCGGTAAAACACTGGTTTTTCTCCGGTCTTGTTCCTTCACCAATTCGCCGGCGAACAGATCCAGCTTTTCCAGATTTGAACTCTGGGCAAGCTTCTTCCCTTGGAATAGCACTGATTCCACATTCTTCTGTGCCAGCATTTCCTCTGCAATGCTCGCCGACGACTCTATTTTCCTCTCCTTCTTCTTCCCTAATATTCCGTGGCCTTGAATCCGGACGTAGTTGCTTTTGCTGCCCGACTCACCAAACGCCATTGATATAGCTTGATCTACCTGTTATTTCAGGTAGCATTTCAAAATAAGCTATTGTATTTATCAAAAATAACATTTTAAAATAAGCTATTATATTTATCAAATAGCGTTTCAAAATAAGTTATTGTATTTATAGGGATGATAAGTTAAAAGAAAAATTAAAATGAAAAAGAACATACCATGTCGGCAGCTCCGTCTCCGACGATATTAACGAAAGATGCAGGGGATGTCTTCAGATTTCCGGTTATGGAGTCCGATTCGCCGTTTCCCAAAGACACGACGAGCAAATCTTCGACGCCGACGGAGAAAGGGAACTCGTGCTTGTTGTTGAGGACGTGCGTGAGGGCGGCGGCGGTGGGGTTGTTCATGGCGACGCCGCCGCCGACGGCGGAGGTCTTGGTTCTGCCGTCCACCGACTTAAGTTCCAGCGCACGGTTAGCTACGGTTGCGGCGCAAACGTCGGCCATAAGGAAATCGCACGCGTCCATTTCCAGCGCGTCGGCGCGTGAGAACAGGAATGGGGCTCCGGTGGTGAGGTCATAGCAGGGGATGAGAACGGCTTTTAGAGTGTCTTTTAAAGTTAAATCTCCGAAGACTTTCTTGAACGCCTTTGACGGTTTGAACGACCTCCGGAAAACCCGGGCCGGTTCCGCGCGGGAAATTTTACGGCCGTTCTCGATAATAAATCTGAGAGCCTCTTCGGCCGTAAAAAGCGGCCCTCCGTCCTTCCCGCGGGTGAAAAGCAAGGCGGCGAGGACTCCTCCGACGCCGGAGCCGGCCACGACGTCGAAGAAATCGGCAATGTGCGCATTCGCCTTCCCGGATTTCCGGCGAAGGCTCGCTTCCAAATGCGCCAAGGATTTCGCCGCCAGGACTCCGTCGGTGGATCCGCCGGCATCAATGGACAGCACTCGAACCTTTCCGGTCTCAAGGCTCTTTCCGGCGCCGGCAACCGACGGCGCCATCTGAATTGGATCGTCACATCCGAAAAGAAACTTGTTCTCGAGAATGGAGAAAATTTGGTTAGTGAGCTTATCAACTTCCATGGTGGAGTCGAGCATGGAGACTGTGGAGACGGCTGCCATTAATGATCAGTGGAAATGCGTTAATTAATCGACGAATCGAACGCAGGGAAGTAGCTGAGATGTATAGAAATGGAAGTTAAGAAGTGTATTAGTGTATATTGAGATGGGAGGGGAATGGAATGAGGAAAGGAAGCGGTTGAAGATTGTATATATAGAATAGAAGAGAGAGAGAGAGAGAGAGGGAGGTGGGGTAGGGTAGAGAGTGGAGAGTAAAGGAAGTATGACGACTATCAACGAACATTCCTCAGGGGGTCGGCAACGGTAAATGTCTTGCCGGCGAATGTTTTTGACTTCCATTATTTTCCCTCTTTCTTAAAACGATTTTACACGTATTTAGGGAAATGAAAATATTTTCTTCACCTCCTAAATTTTTCTTTTAATATTTTCTCTCATAATGTTGCTTTTACTCATTGGATATCGTAAAATAAAAATAAAATAATTATACTCTAATCCCAAAAGTCTCCGTATATCTCGTCCTCAAGACTACCACTTCTACTCTTTCTCATGATTATATTGTAATATTTTTTTTTCATTTTATTCGTATTATAAAATAGAACTAATATAATCTCGTTAAATTTCTATAGAATCTCATTAGAAAATCGTTCTTCTAAAGAGTTTATTGTTGGATCTATGATCTGCTTTATTTTCAATCTTCCTTAATTAAGATCATATGTTAATGTTTATTTCGGGTACAATGAGCTAATGTTATATGTGCTAAATATGGATAATTTCAGATAATATGATTGCCTTAGTAGTTAGTAGTTTACAAGTGAAATTAATAAATATGAAGATTTGTGCGGTTATGCTAATATAAAATTCATATCATATATGTAGCATTTTTTAGGGTTCCTATAATTATGATAGTTTAATTTTACTTTAATTTAAAAAATTTATATAATTTTACTATTTTGGAGACCAAATCAACTAATTTTGATTAATACTTATGATAACAAATACATTTGAATTGAAACTATTGATCAATAAAATTTTACTCTCTCCATCTTGTTTTATAAATTTATTTATATATAACAAAACTTCACTTAAAAAATGTTGTGATATTTAAATTTTTATTAACTTTTACTCTATTGAAAGTAAACGGTTGTTAGCATAACAAATATCTAGGGCAAAATTGCAAAGAGAAAATGTCATTTCAACAATCTAAAATTCAAGTTTCAACCCAAATAGGATACTCACTACTCGGTTTGGATCTTTCTCATATATTGAAGGATAACTTCTAGTAGTTGAAACCTTAAAAGATAATGAGTGATGATGATATTTGGAAGTTATAGTAGTGAAGTATCATTGAAATTCATCCATAGTTGAAAGTTTTACAATAGTAACATCAAGAAGTATCAATGAGGCTTGGACATTAGACGTCTGGATTTGGGTTGAGTTTATTGTTCACAAAAATGTAAAGTTTGATATTATGTTTCAAAGTTAAATTGGTTAAATTTACTTTCTCATTGACATGTGAGTAGATTCATGCGTTCCTTAATATAGTTGACGAAAACAAAAAATTTTAAGTTATTAAAAAAAAAACACATAAATGAGGCTCGAAGGATACCCTCGTGCAATTGAATAATTTCTTTTGTCGGTCGAAATCCATTCCAAAACTATGACATCCATGTCAATTCATGGAAAAAAAAGAACAATAAAAGATGAAGAAAGAGTACTCACATAAGGAATTCTGAATTCATCAACATTATTTTACAAAAGTAAAGAAGAAGTGGAAAAATGATAAAATACAATTTCCTTTTTCATTTCAGAAACATAGTGCAATAATTGAATACATTCTATGTTTTTTTTTAAAAAAAATAAAAATTCTATATATTTATTTAAATTCTCAATGCTTTTTCTAAAACTGTCTATGGATAAGTTGATCCAAACTACAAATTAATTAAAGAAAAAATTGTAATTTATGTCATTCACAAATATATTATTTATCAATGTCACTCATGAATTATTAGTGGTACAAATGTTGTCTTTCAATTTTCAAAACGTGGCAACATTACTCTTCCTCTAATAGGAAGAAGGAGAAACATTTTTGTCAGTGGGAGGAGAACAAACGAAGAAAGAAAAAACGAGATCTTTGAATAGAATAAATCATATTTACACCATTAATAATTTGGGAGAGGACAATATATGTCACGTTTTAAAAATTAAGGGACAATATTTACACCACTAATAATTCATAGATAACATTAATTTTTTTTTTTTTGAACCATCATAGATAACATTAATAATTGACATATTTATGAGAACAACAAATTACAATTTTTCTTTAATTAAACTCACATTATTTAATTTTCAAAAAAAAATTTCCCATTATTTATGATCATATCACCACTTAACATGTAGTACATGATAAAAGATCCCATTTTTTATGAAGGAAAAAGATCCCATCATTATTCCCAAAAAGAAAATAAAAGTAAAAAATAGTAAATAAATAGGGTAAAAACTGTATCAGTCAAGGGGAAAATCCACAGGTAGGGACTCAGAAAGATGTGGTGGGTCTTGGCCAGACTACACTTTTCCCATATTACCACCCTAATTTTATTTTTCCAAACTTATAATAAAATAATAATAATAATAATAATAATTAATATTATTATCTTGGTTTTGCTGTTATTGTTGTACGGTTCACGTACCGACATCCGAATCAAATGTATACCAGATTTACTGATGTTCAATTTATGGATAGTACTTATTCATCGCCTCCAGCTGTACTGCTCAAACAGGAAGATGCACAAATTTGGGTTAAAATTCATGAGGGCCATAACCCCCCATGAGCGGCATTAAATGTGTGGATTCTTTTCCCCCCCCAACCATTTTTAATATGTTCACCTACACAGGAATGAATGCACAGACCCCATCTCTATATAAAATATCTAGAGCCATATATACACATTTTTTTTATGCTTCAGTAACTCTTGATTGGGTCGATATTTCATAGTTATATTCGCGTTAAATGTTAAGCGATCTGAAGGTACATTGTTGATTTGGTGTTAGATTCTGTATTTTTAATGTGTTTCTTTTGATGTTGGTTGCTATATTCATAGTGTTTGAATTAGATCTGAAATTTTTGTTCGAGTACAAATCAAAGTCTTTTCGGTCCGATTAGAGGTTGGTGATGGCCCCATTATTAGTATATGAAAAATCTCATGAAATCTAAATTTCAATTAGCAATCAATATTAACCTAATAGTCACATTCACGTATAGTGTTAAGTGATCCAAAGGTACATTGCCGATTCGTTGTTGAATTTTGTGTATAATGTGTTTCTTCTTATGCTGGTCTGATAACTATATTTGCAGTTTTTAAATTGAATCTAAAATTTTTATTTGACAATAAATTATAGTCTTTTCAGTCGAATCATTATTAGTATATGAAAAACATGATCTAAGTACTTTGCAAGTTTGCAGGACCATTTTATTAATATATTTTTGTTCATAAAAAAATAAAAATAAAAATAGGGTACGTACGAGAGGAGTGAGACGGGCTACCAAACATATTTAGGGAAAGTGAGAAGTTGGAGAATTATGTGATGTTGCAATCTTGATATCAACTTTTGCTACAGCTGTGAGATTTTCACAACGTACACCAGGCATCAGCGGCAGCCATTGATTATTAATCTCTACCACCATTTTCCCTTAGATCTCATGAAATAATTATTGTAGTTTAATGCTACAGTACTCAAGTCAAAATCCTAACTCCATCGCAAAAGCTAGTTTATGAGGGGAGGTTTGACCCCAACTTAAGTACCACTCCACAATCTCTTGTGAAGTCGATGTGGGATCGTATCATTACCCATCCCTTGAGAAGTCGACATGCGCGGTGCCTTACTCTAGACGGCTCACACTCCGGACTCTTCTCGGCAATAGGCAACCCTTTTCCCCTTTGGATGGTTTCACTCCAGACTTTATCAAGCACCAGGTAGCCATTTTCTAGGTTGCTCCTCCGCTAGGTCGACACCAGATGAGTGGACGACTTCACTCTGAATAGCTTTCATTCCGGACTCTTCTCGGTTCCTTTTGAACCTTATCAAGTTATATTAAATCTGACTTAAATTAAACTACGCCTATATATAATGTGAAATTAATGCGATTATATATAAATGTTACAATACTAAAAAAAAAAAAAGTACTTAAGGGTGTACGCTAACTAACAGAGTTACCATGGGGTTAGAATTAAACTTGTAATCTTATAATTATCGAGTCAATAGTCTTATCAACTTAACTGATATCGCTTCTATGTTAATAAATTTTATTAAGGTGGTAGACTGGTATATAGCACATAGGTAGGACAGTACCATAATGTACGAGGGAAGGTATAAATGGGGGCCTGTTTGTGGCAAGGTTTTACTGGTAGTAGTAGCAGTAAATTATAAATAGTAATAATACTATAAGTGGTTGGCAAACAATGCTTCTTTTAGTCTGCTATAATGTCGCATTTTGCAAAAGCAATAATTGAATAGGAATGAAATTGCAACTTTTTAAGTTAAATCATATCCCAAGTGGTTCTAACTATTGCTAATTTCAATTTATCTAAAAATAGATTAATTAAATGCTACTTTTTTTAAATACAACTGACCCTATTACATTGTAGTACCTGTTCATCTATACTTTATACTTTCTCTCAACCTGTTGAAGAACAAAGAGTCAATTTCAATATCTCCTCCACTGAGGCTCGAACTCATGACCTTTCATTTGAGGGAGGCCACTACATGTCATTTGAGCACAAGGTACTTGGCTACTTTTTTTAATTGATAATTTAATTCTAAGTCAAAATTAAATAGATCGAGATATCCATATTTCCTTCTATAACCATAACGGAATTACTAAATATACTCATAATCCACTAATCCTAACAAAATTGACCAATTATATCTTACATTTGAAAGTTATGTAATAACTTTATCTATTTTTAAAATTGATGAGTAAATTAAAATTGTCATTCTAATAAATAAATAATAAATGAATTTGCCAAGATCTAAGTTCGAGCCTCAGTTTATGCGGTATTAACTCTTTTTGTGCTTCAGTATATTAAAAAAAGTACAGAGCCTAAATTGTAACTGAGTTAATGGTACTAAAAACAATAATAATAGATGAATCTTCACTCATTTTGTTTGGTATGCCATTGACTTCAAGTAGTGGCCAATGTCACATCACAAGATCCAAGACTAAGCATATATTAAAGGTTAGTGTCTTTAGTAATCGTAAATTTTTTTACAAAATGGGTAACTAAATAAATTTATTAAAAAATATAAATCATGTTTAGATGTATATTTGAAAAGTAGAAAAAAAAAGAATGAAAAATAATAAATTGAAGAAAAAAAATTAGAGAAATGAAAAACATAAAATTAAAATATACAAAGTCTTTATTTCACTGTTTTCACTTCTAGTTCTCCGATTATTTTATTTTTAATTTTTAATCTCAATTTAGAAATTAAATAGATTGGTATCGAATGTTAAAGTATAAAAATGACACTTTTAGTCACAAAATTATAGAAAGATAATATATATTTTTTTATTTTTAATGACACTGTTGTGATTTTTTGTCTGTTACTACAAAGTACATTTTTTCGTCACTCAGTTATTAGTGAAGTAGCTTTTGTGACCCAACCATAACAGAACTATGGGATGAAAAAGTCATTCGGTAAACAATTAAGGAACGAAAAGTAACAACGACTATAATTCAAAAACAAAAATTACTATTTTCTTATAATTCATGAACAAAAAGTGTCATTTTTCGTTACAAATTTTCACGGTCAATTCTAGTAAAGTACCAAATTTATTTGGTACTTATAAACGAAAAGAGACAAGTAAAAAAAATGCTCTATTCCTATAACATTCTTTTTTTTTTATTGACATACAATACTCTTTGACAACGACATTTCTAACATAATTATTTTTTACATTTATCAAATGAATAACATATTTAGGCTCTTTTTGGCATCACTAGCTTATAAGCTAGCTTATTTTGAAGCGCTACTGATTATGTTACAATGTATCTCCCGCAGAATCAGAATCATTGATTATAATTTATTTATAATTTAAAATAAATTATACTACGTAACTTTTAAATAAACTCTATGGAACATAGGTTTATTCGTGGAAGGAGAGGTTTGTGGCGGGTTGAGTATATAAGTGATCACCGACGGAAGGGAAGAGTGGTGCGAGTTTGGAAGAAAAAGAAAAATCCAAAAAGACATACATAATCTTTCAGATTTATATGCGACAGCGAGATAGCAAATACGATATTTTGTGTTTGGCCTCGTGGGGACACCGCCCTATTAGGCAGCTGTTGCAAATGCCATACCATATTATTAGTCAAACAATATTACCATCAAATTTCTTTATTTTTGCTAATACATCCAAAAATATAAAATAAAAATAAAAAGACCCACACGCACGCTTCTATGGTCACCAACCCATTCAACCCAACCTTCATTAGATATTCATTCTCTCTCCCTCTACAGGAAAATATAATGCTTCCTTGTCTCTATTTTTTATTTTTTATTTTTAATTTATATATATCATTTCATTACTTAAATCAATTGTCATAGTCATTTGCTTTTATTGAATATTTTATTCATGATTTACAAACAATAATGTGAATGAGATGAAGTCAAATCATTTGAGATCAAAATTAATGTAAAAAAAAAAAGTTAAAAAAGGTTAAATTAATTAACATTATAGTTCTCTGAATGTCCACATATACACTAGGCTTTACCAAAAGAGATTAGTTCAAGTGGAAGCGATTTTAGTTATTTAAGACTTTAAGTATGATGTTTTAATGAATTTTTTTTTTTATCTATATATATATGCAACAACACCTTTGAGAGAGTTATTCCTGATAATACTCGGGATATATATTCAATTAGGATTTTTTTATGAGTTTTATTTGTGGATCGATTTTACCAACTATACATGACTACATGTAGAATTAATGAAAAAGACACCTTAGGTCTAGAGCACCATGCAAGCATTCAAACATGTGCGCTTGATCGACCGTTGATGAAGATTCATGAAGTGATAAGAGATGATAGTATGGTAATATTTAATTAAAAGTTAAATGAAATCAAATTTATTTGAACCTAATAGGGCAGCTCAAGTGGCAAGTAAGCTTTTCTTGTGGGGAAGAATTTCGAGAGATGATTCCCATTTAAACGATTTGTTCAAAAAATTTTATAGTACAACTCTTAAAGCATAATGTATAAAAAAAATGCACATAAATCAGGTGTATAACCTTGTTTTTAGATATAGATAATACATGAATTGACATAACGTAGTTAGAGATATTATTGATTTCTATGAAAATTAATTTTTGAAAAGTTTGCATGTAAGTATTTTAAATTTTGTGTAGGTTTGAGGTCTGAGAACCTATCAAATAAATTAAATTGGACCCAAAAGTGTGTCCCATTGTAATACATACATAAGATAATTGTAATTTATTATTCATTAAAATAGCTTCTAATTAAACTTATTATTATAATCCGCATGCATGAAAGTGTGAAACTATATGTCTAAGCAACGAAAGTTGATCTAAAAGCGACAAAACATGCGGGCAGGATGGAGGGAATTCATTCGTATGTTTCGTTAATTACTCAAAAAAGAAATGGTCTCCTAATCATGTCTAATTAGTGGACTTTAATGATGGGATTAGTTAACAATCATGATTGTGTTTGCTTCAAAGGGTTGTTATGCTGATGATTACTCATTTTTAATGGTGAGAGGCTTATATATATTCGCGTGGTGTGTATTGTGGCGTTTGTTAGGACTACAAGTAACCAATTACTAACTAACAACAATTTAGCAATGGAATTAATTTATTCTTTCTAAATAATATATTGATTTTACATTTTTATGAGACTTGTGAATATAATAATATGTAGAGATGATTACGATTTTGATCATGCCTCCTTTAAATGAGGATTGGAGTAGAATTATATGGGAGTTTGGAATGAGATTAGAATCAGTCTATAACAATTTTTGAATACAAAAATTATATAAAATCTCTAATGGGATGGTCATTGGTCCCTTTTTGTTTTTGGTGAGAAAAAAAGATCATTTTGAACCCTAGCCCCCTCCCCCGCGCACACACCCCAAAAAAAGCTTGGAAATTATTCGAGAATGGTTGTATCTCTGTCCCAAGCAATTCAAGCCAAGTTGATCCTCCTTTAGGAGATACCCAACCTAGACCAACGGCTAACTATAATAGGAGGTTTAAGGAGTATTCCTTACATCCATCTATTTACGTGGCAACATATGATTGATTCTTTTTGTATTTTATTAATAAGTAAATTTCTTTTTCAATATCAATGCACAATAATCAATGAATAAAAAGAATTTAATTATTTATCATGTCAAGATGTGAATATTAGCCTATTAGGCACGAAGTTGCTCTTTCAAATAGGAGGTCAAGAGTTTGAGCCTTAATGGAAGCAGTATTAAATCTTTGCGCTTCAATAGACTTAAGAATAGACTTAAGAAAGTATGTATGAACATAATTGTAACAGAATTAGTAATGCTCAAAAAAAATAATGCAAAGTAATTCATAAATAAATTATTAGGTTTGTTGTGGGCAATAACTTTTCAAACTTTAGAAATTATTATGCTCTTTAATTTCGGCGGGATTAATCCCGTGATTGTTGCTTTCTTCAGTAATGAGCAATGGGGGGATGAGGGAATGACAGCGTGGCAAGTGGCATACACAATTAAATCATTTCTTCAACTCTATACACAAACCACCATGGCACCATATATGGTTGTAGTATATTTATTATACAGTAAAAGCCTTGTACGGACTATAGTCTATTAATATTATTTGATTTTTAGAATAATATTTTTAAACATATAAAATTAATTGTTTAATATATCACCTTAGTACTATTATACCTTACCAAAGATGGATATATAATACTCCGTAATAATACTAATAATAATGCACCCTTTTTTATGACTAAATTAATATTTGTGTATTGAATGAGACGTCTGAATTGAATCAGAACAAATACTGCTCAACCATTTTAGTTTTTAGTCAATTCTATGGTTTTATTCATTCTCTCTTTTTATTGTTTATTTTATTTTATTTTATCTTGAAATAAGACATATTCCTCAATCAATTATTTTATTGAGTTTTCATTAAAGTATGAGTAATATTTACCCTTTAGTCACTCAAGTTTAGCGCCAGAACAAGTAAAAAGCGATTATATTTGGTCTAACAACCATGCCTCATCTAGTATTATTGTAACTCAACTTATATATTACAATCAACAATACACAAATTACCATATTTTTGTTTTATAATAAACTTTAGAATAGAACATAAAATGAGACTTTTTCTCAAAAAAAAACATAAAATGAGACTTTTTTGTTGGTGAGTACTACTAGCTTTGTTACAATGCAGTATCTATTCATAATTACTTCCTCAACCTACTGAAGCATCGTCTCCATTGAGACTCAAAACCACCCTCTTCCCTTCCACATGAGAGTGCAATTGGGTGCCGCTAGACGACTACAAGTTCTTTGCGAACACAAAATGAGACTAATTCTAAGGCTAAACCTCAAACCCTACGTGTGTCCACTGTCCACACATGCACACAAAATTCTAGAAAAACCATTTTTTTTCTTTCCAATTACTTGATATAACCAAAATACTCCAAACTCGACCCTTCTTTTTCTCTCTCCCTCCCCCCCTTGCCCCTTTTTTGATAGTACACACCTATATAATACGAAGTAATTTATTATGTGTCAACCAGTACCAGATACAATCATCAGTGTTGTAAAAATCGACCTAAACGGCTGCCTATGTGCCGACTAAGCGCTAGGCACTCTTAGACCGAAGCAATTTCATCTCTAGGCAGCTTTTAGTCCAAATTGTATAGTTATATTGTACACAATATGAAAAGAATTGATATCGATCCACACCTCAAGTTGTTGAGGAAGACAAAGAAATGACATAGGCCGGAGTTTGGTGCACGTTTGGGAAAGGGTGTTGGAGTCAAATAGTGGTGGTTGTGTGGTGGCACCCTAGCTAGCCTTTTAATTTGGCCTCTACACTATACACAATATTATTATTATATTTTTAGGGTTCAGGCTAAAGCTTGTTTTTAGTGTGGGTACATGAGGCCCACCATCCGGACACGGGTATGGTATTGGTAAGAGATTCGATTATCTCCCCCGATAACGATGCTTTATGCTCCCTAATTTTTTATTAATTGCCTACCCATATTTCCTTATTCTATCATTAATGCCCTAATTATTGTGCCCCCTGAACCTTCTTCTCATCTTCTTATGCTCTCCCCTTTGCTTAACAAATTCTGTTAATACACCCACAAATAGGATAGCCTTTCAATTTTTATATTCTACGTTTGTACTTAGTGATTGTTGTTGGCGTGGTATTATTAGTAAAATATTTGAATGTGGACGTGCATTTTGTAGTATTTAATTTTGGGGAAATTAAAGTTTAAGGAGTGTTCTATGTACCATCCGAAATTTAAAGAAGTAATGTGGGGTTGTTAGCATGCAACAATAATTGTAATTAGGATTGATATCCCAAATGAAGAAGATTGGTCTACTATGCATCTTGTAGAAGACACTTCAATGGGTTATCTAGAATGATGAGATAAGGATGGATTATATTATTTTATGTATCGGAATACGTGTTTAGTAAAATGCCAATCCTTAAACATGAAATATATAATCCAAGGTTGAATGTCGAAATTTAATATATTTTGCTGAAAACCTAAGTTTCGATCGTCAAAAGGTAGACAGAAATTTTGGGGTGTTTTTATTCATTCTCTAATTTTTTAATTCTCATCTTCATTCTTCCGATTTTTTTATTCCTACAGTTTTCTAATTTTCATTCTCCAAATCTCCATTTCTTCAATTTTTTAATTTCATTTTACAAATTCAATTTTTAAATAAAAAATTAATTCAATACACTAATAGTCTAATACTATATGTGTAAAAGGTAACAAAAATCAATAAAAACATATTACTAAATAAATTGTATCTATTTCAATTACGTGATGGCATGAAAATGGAGAGAACTGTAGTCTGCAGGACACAATCACACAAAAGGCAGAAATTGAATAATATTATAAAATTCAATAAAACATATTACTAAATAAATTACAATTATTTTAATAATTTTGATACATAGTTTGATTATTAAACAAAATATGCATAACTTTATTGATTACAACACCTCTAACCTTGATTTTTTCATTTCTTCATTTTTTTGTCAGGCCACGAAGTGTTCTGAATAAGCTCTAACTATCACCTTTAAACTCGTACATACTCAGATTAATCTTCATTCGCATCGGGTCGGTCTAATTAAGGAACAAAATGCTAACTAGATTAATTTTTTCATTAAGAGGGATTCAAACTCCCGACACTTCTTAAAGAACAAGAGTGCTCGACCACTCTCGAAAAGAGCCACCGACTATGGATAAAAAGTGATCAGAAATCATTCAAAGATTGAGTCAGTCATTCTAGTCTTATTTTTATAGATTTTCAAGTTGGATTTCGAGAAACTTGTATATCATTGAACAAGGCCAAAGCAAAATA
>CM008334.1:16185916-16197845 GCA_002525835.2 Ipomoea batatas | reverse complement strand
GCATCCAATGTTTTCTCTTCTCGGATCTTACCCACCAACCCCATTTCATAAAAAATAATACTCCTTTTAATCATTTAATTAAATCCCTTATATAATATATATCGATATAAATTGGACAAGAAATTACGATTACACTATGAATACGTATATTGTGAACAAGTAGAAGGACGCTTAGTCAATTGGTCGGTTGGACCCCTCAGTCAGTTTGTCGTGTAAGGACCTAGCGGACTAAGCTATGCTCTAATGCTATATTATTGAGAAAAAGACAAATACAAGTGAATAGTATTACAATATAGTAAATACCACAAGTGGTGTGATGTTCCAAAGTCGTGAATATGAAAGTGACTTTGTGTAATAATACATTGGATATTACAATTTACAAGTGAGGGGAGGACCATCTTATTTATACTAAGCAAGTCGGCTAAGCATTAAATGCTCTATATGCAAGTGGCTTGACGTGGCGCACTCTTGTTAGCCTGGTCAATCGATACATCATCAACGTTGATGGAAGTGCTATAAATTCCATGAAGAAGGTCGGGATTGGTGGAATTCTCATAGACAATAATGGGGAATGGATGGAGGGCTTCTTGGAAAAGACAGAGCACGGCGAGGGGCAGCTTTAATTGAAGCGAAAGCTATTGTCAAAGGTATGAAATGGGCATGGGATAAGGGCTTCCGGGATGTGGAAATCTAGTCAGACGCTATGAATGTCCTTGTGTGGATTCAAGAAAGAACCAGGCTTCTGAGAACCTATATATTTGAGAGATTGTTGAGGAAGCTATATAATGGTTGGTAAAGATTGGAGGATCTCCCTCGGTGTGATTTATCGGGAACAAAATAAAGTTGCCGATGATCTCATTGGGTGCACACTAACAAACCAACTAGGTGGTCCTTGATGCCAACCCCTTGGGCAGTAAAGAAGCCTACCTTAATGACTTTGGCTCATGTTACCTATAGTGAGGGAGAGTTGAATGTGTTCTTTTTCTTAATATATAGATTTTGCACTCAAATGGCAAAAGTAAAGCACTTTTACATGTGTTTTTAATGAGTTAATTGGGAGAATACCAATATGCAAGACAGTTTTCCAAGACAATAAAAATGAGGAACGTATTAGCATTATATTGGCAAATACACCAAATTTCTCGTTTATTCTGGGACATCATTTAATTTTAGGAATAACTGCAATAAAAAGTAAAAACTAAACAAAATATACGAGTATATTACTGGCTTAATTTGCACTCATGTTCTAAACTTCTAATCTACTAAAAAATACTACTTGTGTTCACTTAATAGTTACTACGTATATAAAAATAAATAAAATTCTATAAAACGAAAGATTGCGTGATTTTCACCTTCGCCCTCAGCGTCAGCTTCAAAAACCACGTGAAAAGCATTTCCTTCTGAGCAGAATAGGTGACAATGAGACATCTCTTTAATTAGCCTTGTCAGTTGTCTCACCTCCACTCCTGTAATTCAATAGTATTAGTGAAAATAATGAGAAAACATAAATTAAAATAAAATTAATTATGTACCCCCTTGTTGCAATTCTGATCCATATCACCATGTTGCATGTTAAAGTCTTGATGTTACACTGTTAATCTTTTGTTCTAATGTCTCCCACTACCTCCAATCCTCCATCAACCATCCCTTTTAATATCTCTTATCTACTACTAGGTTGATGGTTTATTGGTTTGTAAAGTCACATTTAAGTCAACCCAATTTAGGAAATAGACGAAATAGGAGATGTTAGGATTACATTGCTCCACTGAGGAGCGATCTCATGACCTCCCATTTGAGAGATTCACTACCTGCCACTTGACCACAAGGTCAATTGGCGACACCTGAGAATTATACTTACAAAAATGAACAACTATGAACACCATACTTAGCACTCACATTCAGAAGGTTGATACGAGACCAATGCCCAACTCCTCTGCAAGCTCATCCCATACTGGAAGCAGAACCAACACTACAAGAAATACAGCCACGGAAATAAGAGTTTTTCTCCAGGTTCCCACCTCCGTCACGTCATTCAAGCAAGGCTTCTCTGGAGTCCTCTGTGCACCATGGAAACGAAGTATTGTAGTTCAGACTAGTCTTTACCAGAAGTGAGATGATAGCCTTTTTTTGTCTCATTTTATTTACACTGGAATTTTAAGTTTAAATACCTGGCACAGGAGCACATATAATCCCCATGGAAGTGACAAAGGTCCACCCAGCTGAGAGATTCACAAATTAAAAATCTCGATGAGCATCAATGTTGTGAAGAAATTAGAGGAGGAAACTAGTGAAAACTACATAGACAGGACTAAAAGGAACAGTCTGTGAGCAGATTTCTATTTGCACAACTACATAATTTTATAAATAGCAGAAGAGAATGTTATTCTTTAATTGAGACAATTGGTTGATCTCAGAATTTAGATTATGCTGAGGTGGATAAAGGTTGACTTATCGCGTGACTTAAAAAAGTAACACATTATGTTGAACTATGGGGAATTGAAACAAACAAGCTTTTAAGGGAAGGCCTACCACTCCAAGCCCCAGCATTGTGTAAGTTACCAGACCAAAGGCAATGATAGCACTTTTTCCAAAAGCACCCTGTCAGGAGAAGTGTAGTGGAAAATTAGCAAATACAAAGGGAACTTTACCATCACTCATCAAAACCCTGAAGTAAAATCAAAGAAAATAGAAATCTTGAGGAGAAGACATAAGACAAAGGAAAAAAGCATGATGCCATGTGTCCCGAATGTCTGGCAAAGAAACAAAACAGAGAAATCTTCTCTGATGTGTTCAAGTGTTCAGCACATATAGCTTGTCAGATGTGTTGTTGAACACTCATAATATCTTTAGAAATGTTGTCCTAGCTTCTTAAGTTCTTAGCGAAGCCATTAATGCTTTTATGTTAACTTCAAGCCTTCAGTCAACCACTGAAACTACAGAAAAAAAAAAAGGATAAAAGTTACCTGAACAGCTCTGCCACCATCAAGACATCCAACTGGTAGCATATTGAAAGCTGACGTAGTTAAGCCGCACCTGCAAAGACACCTTGCAGTAAGCTTACAAAGTTACAAGTGGTAAACTTGGAAAAGCTAAAACTAAAACAGTGATTACCAGCCAGCAATCACAAGAGGATGGATTGAAACTGCAGCCGCGTGCATTTCTCTATGAAATACAAGGACAAAGGTCAAATATTTGTAACAAGGGAGTTTACTGAAGCTAAAACAGACAATGATGGTAATGCAAGAATACCCCAATATTAATGACACATGGTAAATGTTGTCCATTTCTGAAATGATAATTATATATATGTAGAGGATCTTTGATGTTACAGCAGAAAGTAATTTGTGAGTAAGATTTGAAGATTTATTCCATAAACTCTTCTTTGACAGAACCTAAGGAAGGCTAAACTTACGAATAACCGAGAATGCCTCTGCTAATAAGTCCAAGAAGCAAGGAGCCTTGGAAAAGTGTGCTAGGAACCTGAACCAAGTCTCCTGAAGCAGTTGGGTTTGAAGAAAGTAGTAGGCCAACAGCAAACATGGCAGAAGACAATGCAGCACCAGCAAATGGCCCAGCTAGAGAAATGTCAACCAAAGCTTTTCGGTCAGGAAGAATAGACTTGAACTGCAGGAGTGAACACAAAGGATGGAAAAGATTAACAAGAATGACACATAAGCATCAGGGCCTTAAACAGTGAAAAGAAAAACAACAATAACAAGTAATGAAGATTATTGAAAAGCAAATTTTGCTCTGGCATGGATAAAATGGACCAAGAATAAATTTATACTGTAAAACCTGCCCAATTTTGTACTTCAATCTATTGCAAAATAGCCTAGCATTTTAAAATGAACCAAAAAATGAAACTCTGTACTATTTAGGTTATTCCCACATATTTTCTCAAAGCATCTCTCAATGTTGTGCTTGAATAACATATTTTTGGACTTCCATATGACTGATATGAGAAAAGGCAAAAAGCATTTGTTTTCCCATTACTGGTGTCATTTGGCATGTATGCTTCCTAAATCCTACTAGAAAGAAACACACATGGAGAGGAAAAGAAATAGCATGATGTGGTAGGCTCCACAATTAGTGTTCTAGGACCTCTCACCATATGGAGATCTTTCCTTCAACCAAAAAAGAACCATTACAAACAGGGAGATAATTGCATGCTTCTTAATAAGCTCTCTCTCTCTCTCTCTCTCTAGATGGGAAGTTCTTTATAGAAAACATGAAACACTCCACTTATGTTGATCTAATATAAACATAAGAATTGTCGTTTTGCCAATTTCACTAAGTTCACATTTGGTAGAACTGAAACCAAATATTACCTGAGTGATCGCTCCAAAGCTCCCAAGGGTAATGTTTGGAATTAAGTAAGGAATGCTTAGTTTCACTTTTCTTGGAAAGGCAGCCAAAAAATGCCCAACTTCCTGCAGGAAATAAACTCCTTCACTTAGAATTATAAAGTTGAAGAATTATTAAAGATATACAAGGGAAGAGTGGAAGACATTATTAGACAAATATATGTTAAACCACCCACTAAAATACCTACAGCATCAAAACAAGTTGGTCATTCTGCTATAGGTTTTCTAAAGAAATACACTTGTCATTGTATACATTTCCATGAAATTAACTGCATGGTTTAATAAGAAAGATATGGCAACAAAACGATCTAAATAGGATACATAGAAGATGAAGAAAATAATTGGCAAAGAAGTATTTTTCTCACAAATGTATAAAATGGAAGGGAAAATGACAAGTTATCCAACAATGTGGAGAAATATTGTTTAAAAGACAAAAGAGAAATAAGAAAATTATTTTTAGTGTTTATAGCATAAATTTTAATCCGTAAAACTTCAGGAAGTCCAAGTGTACTGAATCCACCTCAGGGGATCCAAGTGAAATTATTCCACAGACAAAAATTGACCTATAGTTTGAACTTTGTTCCTGACTTTAGTCATTGTTAATCTTTCATGTAACATGTAATGCCATTAATCCCCATTATAGCAACGAAGTAACAGAAAGAATTCTTACATGGAATAACTGCACTCCCAGGACACCATAAGCTAAGGGTAAAGCAGACTCTACAAAGGGTAACAAAAGCTGCATGTCTGGTGGTTCAATGGCATTTGGATCAGTAAAGTACTTAACTACCTCTGGAGGAAGGCGATTAATCTGCTTAAGCAACAACCACAAAAATTAAAACACTCCTATTCAACCTTAGTGTACTAAAGATAACAATGATACAAGAATTGGCATGAAGTGATCATGTTTTGGAAATGGAAAAATAACAAAATACAAGGATTAACAAACCTGAGATGCAATTCCTAGCTCCACAGAGGATCCAATTGTAAGAAGAAATAAAATAAGAGCAATCACATACTGCCACAGTGTAGTAGGACTGGGTTCAGAAACCTCTTTACGCAGCATTCCAAAGCTGACTCTAGGCCCACCACGTGGATCTTCTCCTTCAGAATTAGGTTCCTCCACCATGAATAAGTTGTACTTATCACCCATAATTTCAGATAGTTGACTCTGAAGTTTGGCAAAAACATCCTCCCTCTTTCCCCTAAGATTTCCAAGGAAAAGAATGCCCTCTCCTAGATCTCCAAATGGCTCCTCTCTTGTCACCCAGAAAGTGGAATATCCAAAAAGTTTATCCTTAATGATCTTTACATCAGAAGGATCAACTTTCTCTGGTCCAAGAAGTTCCATCAATTTGAAAGAATCTATTTGGAAATTATTATAAGGTGATCCAACCAGTGTTGGCTGCTGCAAAGATAAAAGATAAAAAAGATTAGGTACATTAGCATCATCTTATCTTCAAATCCTTTTTATCTTAAGCTTGATGCTTCCCTCTTAGTTATTAAAGCACCATTCAAGCATATTTTGCCTCTTACAAGATTCATTGTTAAAGTAGGTTTAATCCTGCTGATCATAACTGAAGGTGGAGTAGCTTGACTCATTCTGAATACTTCTAATTTTCTATTTTGAGCTGATCATTGGTTACTGGCCAGCAATAAATCATGTCCACGATTAACTATCAAACCAATTCCAACAAAACATTTATTAGGCCAATCTAGAGTCAAGTTTGGCATACCTTTATTAGCTATTTCACCTTACATCCGCAATTGTGGTATACTTTAGATTACACGAACTTAAAATAACTATGACATTACAAAAGCTATTCATGCCAACATATAAGCATAATGTATCTCTCCTGAATTGTGTCTCTGGAGAATTTGATAATTAATCAATACACAATAAATTGTAGACTGTTCCTGAGAACATTAACGAAATTAGAAAAGCTCACTCTCGAAGAAACGGATGGTGGAGAATCCTCGGAATCCTTAGCGACGCCTGCGCCGCGCCTATCCTCGGCGGCGTCGTCAGAAGCCGCAGTGGTAGTCGTGGCTGTAGCCGTATTCGAAGAGTTGTCCTTTTCCAGCTTGCCGTCTCCATTGTTCCTGCCGCCATTACCGCCGTCGGTGCCACTGAAAGACCTAATTATCAATCTGCCGAAATTCCTCTTTGAAATTCTCCTCAGCTGGATTCGGTGCTTCAGCGTGTAACTCGTCGGAGGATTCAAATGGAACCTCAGGTTTATTGCGCTGCTGAAGCTACAGCTTGTGAACGTTGCCATCGTACTGCAAAGGAGATGAAAGCCCCCGCCAATGGTTTTTCTCCTTCTTCACTTCATAGCATCTCCATAGACCATAGTATATCTTATTCGCCGGACTAAAATATCTGTTGTCTTTTTATTTTTATTTTTCTTCATTTTGAGATATTTGACTTTTTTTTGGTGAAAAATAAAAGTGTAATAATCAAGATTATAACACAGTTTATACTTAGGCACTTAGCTGATGAAATTGTTGTAGAATAAATTTTGTTTGTGAAATGACATTGATACACGGTTTGTAAATGCACATATTATTTTTTTTAAGTATATAGAAGGTTAAGTAACAATGTCGTATACACAGAGATTACGAGCGCTAGTATTAACTATTGTTTTATTATGTACTTACAAATATATGATAATGAATCAATTAATTAAATGACTAATCAACACTAACACAATTAAGAAAATCAAAAGCAAAATTAGAAACACCAACCGATGATAAACGAGTACTTGAATCTATGATTTTTTTAAAATACTCATTATTCTTTTTAAGGTGTATTTGTTTTATACTTTCTCAAACATTTTGAGCCAAATAATCTAAGTTTTGCCACCGGGGTTCTGATCTATAACCACTCACTTTAAATGATAATCGGGATGTTGTCACACACATGAAAGTTGGTGAGCCTATGAATCTATTTGAACCCCATTGACCTAAACCTAAATAAATAAATACCAAAAACAATTGCATATTAGTGAGATTGCAAGACGTTTATGCTAATATATATTTGTAAGACTAATATTTAGGTTGATTAATCATAATCTATTCTCAATTAAAATCATTAAATATTGCATTATTTTTTTAGCTAGCTAAATGATACAAATAATATCTCTAACTTAAATATATGCATCAAACATATATGAATTTAATATGTCGGCGATTATTAGTTCAAAAATAATGAACATCATAAATGAATCAAAGGACAAACAATTATATTGGGTTAAGAAATAATTAAGAAAATGGTATCATCATAGGTTTCATCATAAGTTCAAGTACTACAAATTAAGGCAAAAACGAAATAAATCAAATAAGTGATAAAATGAATTTTTTTTTTTTTTGAATACTATTAGCCCTGTTAACATTGCCCCCACTGAGGCTCAAACCCATGACCTCCCACTTGGGAGAATCACTTCATGTCACTTGACCACAAGGCCTTTGGCGATAAAATGAATTTAAGATTATAGAAAAATTCATTTAATTCATGAATAAATATGGACTCCAAACTCTCCCAAGATGTAAAGTTGTTTCTTAAGATGTGCAGTTGTTATGCCATGCACACAATTTCATAATTCTATGTTTAAAATTTTATAATTTCATGTTCACATTTTCATAACTCTATGTTCACAGTTTTATAACTCTATGTTCACAATTTTATAACTCTATATTCATAATTTCATAATTCCATGTTCACAATTTCATAACTCTATGTTTACAATTTCATAATTATATATTGTGAACATAGAGTTCAAAATCACATATATAAATTGTGAACATAAAGTTATAAAATTATGAACAAAGACATGTGTCCACCTTACAATTTCAATCATTATTGCATGAACTATGGTCCACACAGTTGTGTGGACCAAAAATAAAAAAGTACATTATTTTTGTACTGAAGATACATTATTTTTGTACTGTAGGTACATTATTTTAGGGTACATTGTTTTTGTATATATCAAATAATGTACCTACGGAACAAAAATAATGTACCTTTTATTTTTGGTCCACACAACTGTGTGGACCATGGTTCATGCAATAATTTGCCAATTTGCCAAAGACGTGCTTGAAATCCATAAAAAAAAGTGTTTTGGGTCACACTCACTCACACCATTGAGAGCGTTTTGGGCATGTAATAAGTAGATTGGATTTTCTGGACCAACACCTATTTACTAAAAGCCCATACTGAGGCCCGTTTAACGACGCAGGCTGTCGGCAAACGGCAAGTTAATGGGTCCGTTAAGTACAAAAAATCTAAGGCGTCGTTTTCACTTTTCATCAAACAAAGATTCGGTGCACTGCCCATACCTATGTAGATGACATTTGTCTGATAAAGAGAGGACAAGTGGCATTTGATACTCTCCAAGACTCCAACTGAATCAACGAATCCAAGTTTAGATTAATTTTCATGAAAAAGTTTTATTATTTAAATTTAATTACACTACTCCCCATTAAATAAAACTTAATATTGCACCTTGAAAAGGGTGAATCATAATTATTTATTCACAAGTGAATCATAATTCTTGTATTTGAATATCACAAGTTCGTTATGTCGACACTAGAACAAATATTGCCTCTTATAATTAAAAATAATCAAACAGTACACATATTACACTGAACTACACGTACGATTATTGTATTAGAAAATTCATATATTTAATTTAAAGTTTGCATTAAGAAAGCAATCACCTATGATTAGTTATTACATCCTTCTTTTAACAAACACTCTCCATTATCTGTATTTAACTTACACATAAAGACTGTTTTTTTTTTTTTTAATAAGACTTTGTTTATTTTAGTTTTTCTATTTTTTATTTTAAAATTATAAAATTTATACGGATAGTACACACCTATATATTTAAATGAATTTTTCTTACATAGTCACATAACAAAACTACCAAATATTACCAAAACTACCAAACATATTTATTAGTAATTTTTTTTTAATTTTTTTGTTTTGATAGAGGAGAGGGATGGCGAGATAAAGGAAAGATTATAAAAAAAAAAAAAAATTTACAGTAAACAAAGTTTTTTGTGAGACTTATGTAGGGAGAAAAAAAATAGTATCGCAATTCGCAAACCAGGCACACCCAATTCAAAATGTTCGCATTTATTGTAAAAACTTTTTTTTAAAAAAAATTCTTCCTCTTTTTCTCTCTTTTCCTCTCTCATAATTGTCATGAAAAAAAATTATTTTAGAATGCTCTAGAAAATAGAAATTGTGAATTTTGTATGGATAAAGCGTCGAAGTCACACGGACCGTCCACGTAAAGAGGGCAAGTTAGTAATTTGGGCAATTACACAGATCATCATCTTTCCGCGTTTTCTCTTCCTATAAATTTATTCGCAGGGGGGCGATCTAATCACACTACTACTACTACACAGATCGTAGAAGAAAGATAATATAAAAAAAAAATAAAATGTCAGGAATTATTCACAAGATCGAGGAGAAGCTCCACATGGGAGGCCACAAGGAGGAGGAGAAGCACCACGACAAGGCGGAAGGCCACCACAGCGGCGAACACAAGGCGGAGCACTGCGGCGGCGGAGAGCACAAGGAGGAGCACAAGGAAGGGCTAGTGGAGAAGGTCAAGGACAAGATCCACGGCGAAGGAGGTGAGCACCACGACAAGGAGGAGAAGAAGAAGCACGGCGAGCACGGCCACGGCCATGACAGCAGCAGCAGCAGCGACAGCGATTAGATCCGTCCATCGTCCGCCGTTGATGGACTTAATTTGCCGGCGATGGAGTTCAGTTCTACTTCTGATGAGATATATGGTCGGAGTTTATTAAATAATAATAAAAAAAATAAGTCAAACGTGTGTGTATTTGTTGCCTTGTTTAGTGCGTAATTACATGTGTGTATGGACTATGGATACATGTGTGTTCTCTTTTTAACATCGGTTAAATAAAAATGCTTAACTCTAAAGTCTAAACATTTGGGTGCGATTTACCCTGATTTTATATTACAGAATATAATGCTCTTGCATTTTTATTTGTTTATTTTTTTGACTTTTAATCATTGATTATGAGATAGATGAAATTAGTCTGTGCCTTCTCATAGAAAGTTTAGTTATCATAGAAAGTACTACTAAAGCGAGGCTAAGACCCAAGAAGCTAAGATCCAAGCCCAATAATAAGTTAAGATATTGAAGTCCAAAAGACACGCACAATGTTAGGTTCCTACAATAAGCATAATGACAAGATATTATGTCCACTTAAGTCACTGGTTTAATATACAATATTTGAAAGAAGATACTAAATTTCAAAATTTGACAACATTAGTATGGGGATTATGTCAAAGTGGACATATCCCTTGTGCACATCGACATTTAACAATGTTTTCTAAGCCACTAAATTACTGTAAATTCCATCCTCTCACATGTTATGTTGGATCGGAGTGTGTGAGTTCTTGAAATTGGGGATTTAACATTTTGAGAGAAGATATTAGGTGCAATGTCTGGACAAGGGAGAGAGAGTAATGCTTTATTTGAAGTTTGAAGGCGATAATGTTCAAAGGGGGCAAGACACCCTTTCATAGTGCATGTTCCCCTCGTCCACCCACTTTACTCAGGCCTATTTGGTTTGCAAAAAATAAAATTTTGGAGAAATTTACTCTAAATTTGAGATCCATTGTTTGATTGAATTGAAAATTTTATATCAATAAAAAATGAATTTCTTTATATTTTCTTATATAATTTACTTTCCACACTTTTTGAAGAAAAAGATACATCATGCATGTATCATATATATGCTACCCCACATATCTTCATTTGAGTTTTCATATTTAATATTTTCAACAATTTATTTCTTACTAACTAAACAATTGAATCAATATTTTAAATTAAAAATTTTCATAAAATCTCAACTGAATTATTTTTTTTAATAATAGAAACCCAAATAACAAGAAAAAGGTATATATCCCCAAGGATAAATCAACTGGTTCTTAGATGGTAGATTGTGGACAATAATGCACAATTGAAATACAATGTGAAAATTTCATTCTTCTGCAATGGTGACTCTAGACACCTGATATTGATAATCCCAACTAATGATATACAAAATTACCATAAATTATCATTCCATAATCCTATTAAGCGTTAAAAAGTCTTTAAGACGAGAAATTTTATCTTTTTGAACGATAAAAAGCGTATCGTTGACCAAGACTTACAACTTTTGTAAAAGTCTGGATCTAGGATACCTTTACGTGTTACTGGGGTTACCAACTGCCAATTGGCCCCTCACATCCCAAAACTAACAAATACTACGTATATTTAAATGAATTTTCCTTGGAAGTTGAGAAATTTCCACTTTTGGTCCCACGACTTTGGTATCATTTCCACTTTTGATCCCTGACTATTAAACTTTCCACATTTGGTCCCACGACTTTTAAATCTTTACCACATTTGGTCCTTCCGATCAAATTCCGGCCACATTCCGGTCACCGACAATTATTTTCCGGCGAATGAATTCAGTTAAGGACAATTTTGTCATTTCATTTAAAAAAAATAAAAAAAAAACAAAAAAAAAAACAT
>CM008334.1:16142437-16154450 GCA_002525835.2 Ipomoea batatas | reverse complement strand
AATAATTCAATTATATACTTCGCACCAATATGGACACAAAAACACCAAGGTATTTCATAAATTATAGTATAATAATAACATTGAAACATTTTATTTTACTTTTCAAATCAATGAATGAGATTATTTGATACAATTTCACATCAAATCCAAAAACAAATTAAATAAATTGTAGAATGGTACTTAAGGACGTTTGGTTGGGAGGAGAAAATTAGGAGGAAATGAATTGTAATTCAGAGAGAAAATAATAATATGAGAATAAGGTAGGAATTTAAATTATATTGTTTAGTAGGGAGAAGTAAAATTATTGGGAATGTGAATGTAAGATGTGATATAAAGACTAAAATGACCATGTGTAAAAATAATAATAAAATAATTAAGGGTAAAAAAGTTTTTTTTTATCTTTTTTTTTTTTTTCCTTTTCATGCTACATTGAATTGGAATTTATTGGGGGGGCATGAATTTCAATTCAAAAAAATAAATAAATAACTCTGTTGAATTGCAATTCTCTCCAATTAGACAATGTAATTTGGCAGGCCAAAGAATTGCATTGTAAAAGAATTACAATTATGGTGTAACAAACACCCCCTTAAATATGAGAAATTTGTCATTCATTGAACTAATTCTTTTAGAATGTGCATTTTCATTGGGTTTGAGTACTTATCATTATTATGCCAAAATTAGATACCCAGTTAAATACAACAATTATTTCTTTTAGCATAGAAATAAAATTAGTTCATCCACATAGAACAAATTTTGTTATAGAAGATTATATTTGCCACCGAAATTATAATTAAACTACATGTAGAGACTTCAATAATTAAGAGACTGAGTCAACTATGTTTACGCAATTAAATTGAGTGACTAAAATCACAATTTTCCTTAATCTAATTATGTATGTGTAATAAAAAGTTATGTATACATTCCAATATCATATCAGAATATTTGAAGATCGAAATGGGGTAATTAACACTAATGTATCATTCCAAACCAATGAATTAAATTCTATTTTTCATCACTTCAATTATACTGTACGCCCGCCCACCCAAAAAAAAAATAATTAAAAAAGCCTAATATATTCACAAGCCATAATACATATCTAAAAAGTTTCTTTACAATTTAGAGACAAGCTTTATAAAGTGGGGAGCATAACCCTACACTTACTAGGTAATAAAGCCAAATAAAAGACAGACAACTGCGCGTCTACCTTAAGGATCAGATTGAGTAGAAAGATTAGACTCAGCACAAAGTGTGGTAAGAATGTTTCTCTCTCTAGAGAGAATTCTCTGACTTCTCTCTAGAGCTCCACACTCCTTGAGTTCTTTCATGGAGTTTTCCGGCGAGCAATGAAGATTGTTCACGGAATGCTTTAAGATTTTTGGAATTTTAAGACTTCTTTAGAGTTTATCTTCCACTTAGGTGGATTCTTTGGAGTTTTATGAGTTTTGCGTTCGTCAACCTCTGTCCTATGTATGAACAAGGTTGGTTTCCTCCTAGTTTCCGGCCGGTGACATCAAGAAACAGATTTCAGAGCACAAGAAGGGCAACGGCTGGAACTAGGCAGTTTTTCTTCCGTGCTGCAACTCCTGCTAGCGGTCCACCCGTTCAGAATCTTATAATGGACGCGTTTTCTCGGTTTATATTGTGGCTTTCGCTGCTGTATGGTGGCTGGCAGCTTCATTTGGAGCTTAATGATGAATGCTGAAGATTAATGATAGAAGATGCACTCAAGATTTCTCTTGTAGCAGTTTCGGCAAGGGGGTGGCTTACACCCTTCAATTCACGTTGGTGTGAGGATTGGTTCCTCTGCGTTGAACTCATAAGGTAAAATCTCTCCTTCCTTGGCTTAGTCTTTATCAAGTGGCGTCTGGAGTTTGGCTGTATCCGGGTGATTCTGGTGGCCTTTGAGTTTTCCGGCCACAAGGATTCGGGCTTGGCTTGCTTTCGGGAGAGTTGTCATCGTTTTGGCGTAAAAAATCCAGTGAGTTCCCTTCATGAATTCTGGACTGTTTTCAGAAGAGAAGCAAGGGCGAGATGGTTCAAATTTGAATGAACAATGGGATTTCCTTCTTTTCCGGTAAATTTTTAATTTGCCTCTTGTTTCCCTCGATTTGTTTGAGTAATATCGACTTGGCGTCTTGGAGTAAGGACTATGGTTGGGAGAGGTCCCGACTGTCCACGTTTTTTCCGGCCATGAAGATCCTTTTTTTGGATGGGGGAAGTCCTACGTGAAGAAGGCATTAATGGCTGGAATTTTTTCTGGCGACCTTGCGTTTGTACGAGTTTGCTATCCGCCTCTGCCTATGTTCTTGAGGTATATCCGACAAGTCTCTAGCTTTTGGCCCCTTCATAGTCTGTTTTCCGTGTATATTATGCTTTGGGCGAGACTGGGGTTAAAGTGGCGATGGAATCCGGTCTAAGTCTGGTTGTGGCATTTGGGCCGGACGATGGTTTTGCGAATTTGGCGTCAGTGAGGTTCCCAAAAATGGCATTTTGGGTGAAGATAAGCGACGGGGCATACTGTTGCATGAGCTAAACACATGTGTGTAATTTTCCGGCGTGAAGGCAAGAGGAGTTATGCCTAATGACCAGCGGCGGCGTGTTGTGCGTCCGGCAGCCGGAAAAATCAATGAGATCACCGGCGTTGAAGGTAGCAGTTGACCGACCAACTTTCTTTAGTCCATAGTGGGGGCTGAAAAGTGGGGAATATGTTCCCTCAAAAGTTGGATTGTTTTGGCATCTTCTTCTTGGAAGCTTTGGGAGTTTGATTTTCAAAGATCCCTTTATCTGATGGCATGCACGTGAAGATTTATTGGACTTGAAGCATTTGAATTTATTTTGTATGGCAGATTTTCCTTAGATATTCGACTGCTTCACATGCTCATATGATTATTGGGCTGCTTTGGAGTTTTATTGGGCTGGCATCATAAGAAAACAGGCTGGTCAAGAATCAGCTGGCCCAATTTGGAATTAAACAGAATATGTTCTAGGCTACGCTTCTCATGGACGAGTCTTCCTGGGCCCTTCTTTGCAGATTTCGTGCGGACATTGTCGATGGGCCAAACGACTCACATGGGCTGGAATTGCTCCAGCTAGTCTACAATGATTTTGTTGTTCTTATGTTTTTCCGTTGTTTGCATTCTTGTTGTAAGGCCTCGGCCTAGTGTTGTAATCAGGGGCATGCCCCGGTGTTTCATGTATTGTTGCTTTTCGTTTTTTAGCGTTGACTTTAATAACATTTACCTTTAAAGTTGGATAACAATGAATCTTTCTGAAAAGAAAATATATGAATATTTCGATCAAATCAATTCAATTATAATTCGACAAAATATTGCAGATCATCTCAAACAGTAGTTTTTGTTGGAAGTTAATTTGTGACCGACTAACGAGATTACTTTTGATTTTCTAATTATATAATGCAGATCACCTAAAAAAACTCTTTATAAATGGCATTAAAGAAATTCAAAATTATCCTCCTTACACATCTGGTATTAGAGTGGTCTAATATGGTGTATCTTTTAATAAAGGTGATGGACATATTAGAGATAAACCCGGAACAAATTGACTTGTGCTCAGTTTCGGCTGTCAAAACCAACCCCAGGCCGCCTAGGCCAAAACCAACCCCAGGCCGCCTAGGCCAAGCCCTGCGCTTGACCTCGGGCTAGGCCTTGCCCGTGCTCGGCCTGGGCTCCCAGGCTGCCGAGGCTCGACCTCAGTCAAGTTTGTTATAACTAATTTTTCATTTTTCGTGGGGTAGTTAGGGGACTTATATTAGTATATAAAGGAGTGTAATTGTCTTGTGAAGAAATCATGAAATCTATTTCAATAGCATTACATTGCTCATAAATACAGATTCCTTATCTTTTCAATAACATTTTTGTCTTTTATTATTATCTTTTATCCACAATCTATCATTTAATTATCGGATTTGTTAATTTGGGGCACCCGAATGATCTAAATCCATCAACAACATATAATATCTTATCGCTATGAGAACAATAGGATTCAACTCGAATCATGCATACAAAAATGAATCTTTTAACTTTATATTTGCATTGGCTAGATTTGTTATTATAACTCTTTCACTAAAAAATAAATAAATTTAATGCGGATTCCCTTTTTTTTTTAGTCCTATTGTATTTTGGTTTTGGTGAATCGTCCTTCCAACTTTGTGAAATTTGCTATCGTTTGGTATAAGTTTTTATTTAATTGTTAGTATGACCTTGAATGTCTTAATTAGCTACTTGGAGTTTTGAACTGGAGTTTATACGGAAGTCATTTATGATGTTTATCGCGTAGGGAAATAGGGACCATTTTCAATTAAAGCAATATCAGTTGGATCAGTAAGACTAGTCATAGTTGCTCAAAAGCTATAATTTATTCATATTTTCTCAAAAAAAATATATAACATAACTTTTCCCAAAACTCAAACTTATGACTAATATATTTTAATTTAAAAATTATTGTCATGTTTAACAGAATGTAACATCTAATTTATACTTTCTCTATTCGTTACAGCCTAAAAATTTAATATGTCATCACAGAAGTTCGATCCGGTGACTTTTCCTGACATTGATAATAGTCTAATTTCATGAAAATATAGATATTTTAAAATGATGAATTTTAAAAAGTGGAGAAATAAAAAGGCAACGATGATTAGTATGCATTATGTAAAGTAGAAATTCCCATAGGAAAATGGTGTGAGGAAAAGGGAAGGGAGGTTGCTGTAGATGAAATGATAGGGTGCTGAAGTATTTTGTTTTTTTTTTTTTTTTTTGAAAACAGTATTTTGTTGGGTTACCAATCTCTTCTTGTGTGCTCGTGTCTTTGTGCATTTGACTTTGCCCACATTAATTATAGTCCTCTCTCTGATACTCTTTTGCATTTGAAGAGACATAGAGTTGCCACATTTTTTACTTTACTCTACACTACACTTTCCTCTGCCCCTATCCTATCTATCTTCTCATTGGGATAGCAAAACCATTACTTTTTCCTTATTAAATAGAGAGAGTTACACTACACAAGGGCCCATTTGCTATGAAAATTTATATTTATTTTCGACTCTTTTTTATTCCCCATTTAAATAAATACACTTAATCATATTTAATTAAAAAGTTTAGCAAATGTAAATAGATCTCAATTTATTAGAAGATAACTAGATGAGAAGCTTAATCATATTTTTTATATTGGCATAACAATTAGTAACATATTATAAACGCACATTAACAGCTGGTGAAACTCGATCTCTGGTCTTTCTTTCTAAACTTCACTCATGTGAGCAACTGAACTGTCCATGCTGGACATATCATGATATGTTGTCTCTTTGTATAAGTAGATTATGGGATGAACAGACGAAGCGGATCAAAAGTCCAACGCTTTATCAACTGTCATCCGAAAGGGGTGGCAAGGAGTATAGTTTGACCATTCTTTAGAAAAACAAATTTAATTAAAAGACATAAATGCAGCCTGGTGTTATCTTTCACCCGTTTGTATTTTGCGTGTAATAATCACAACGTTTGCAGATGGGTAGGTGCCAAAGAGTTACCCAAAATATGAAAAATAGAGTACTTAATTCAAGACATGAACGTAGTACGAATGAATCATAATCTCGTAGACCCAAATAAAGCCTATATTCACAATGCTGCTGCACAAAATGTGCATTACTATAAAAGCTCAGAGCTCGAGATTGCCTATTCACACATTTGAACAACGTAGGCGACGCTGCTCTACATGTCTGCGTATACGCAACTAACCAATATAATCCTTAATTTTATTTTATTGTTGTAAATCTTTTTAAATTTTTTGAGTACTATTGATTATATTACAATGTAATATCTGTTTATAACTATTTTCTTAACTAAATGAAGCACAAAGAGTCAATATTGCATCCACTAAGGTTTGAATTTATTTTTTTTTTGTTAAATTCAAAAAAGTTGAAGAACAACTTATAAATTAACAAGATGTATTGACTCTTGAGCAAATACGTTGTTAGATTAAATTGAATAAGAATTAAACCCTAAGTGGTGTCAAAATGAGAGAAAATCTATTTGGTTCCATTATTGTAATTAGTATTTAATTATGTGGGGGCTTCCCTTGAAATGAGTTGAGTCAACATTATTTTAGCAACTTTGAGAAATATCGAGATCATCCCGATGCCTAGCTAGCTCTGATGCACCTTTTTTGTGCTTAACACCACCTATTCCCAACCTTATCTTTTTTATATTTTATGACAGAGATAATTGAACTGGATTCTAACTGAAATATTAACGACTATATATACAACGCAGGCGTGTTCTGTATTGTATCTGTTACATATCCTTAATCGTTTCGTTAAACAGTTGTATTCGTAGTTAAATGCAGTCTGTCTAGTCTGTGCAGGACAATTGTTGTCTCGTGTAGATTTAAAATACCAGCAAAAACACACAAAAAAATAAAAATTGGGAGGATTATGGTTGGGACGAAACCAAAAAACAAAATAACAACGTTGTTGGATTCATTAAAATTAAGCACGCAGGCCAACCAGGTTTAGACAAACGTGATTACAATGTGGGAGATCGAAGAGAGAGGAGATGAGGGAAGGGGCGGTGTCTATTACGGCTTTAATTTGCGTTTGAAATGGTGAGAATGTTTCATTACAACAATCGCTCTCAAAGAGATTGTTCAAATCATTTGATTTTTTGGGTAAATGTACATGATCTTTCCCTCCGTCCGCGGTCGGGGGTCCACCCACGTTCGCTCCGGGAGGCACGGGAGCTGGCCCAGGGGAATCGTCACTTGCGGGAATTGAACCCGGGTTCTCCCGGAATTCCTCCCCACAAATAGAGCTCACTTGCCACTTGAGCTACCCCACTGGGTTTGAGACATATATACTCTTGTTAATGGTTAAAAATTATAAATTAATTTTAGAGAAAATTACATTTTGTTCTCTCTTTTTTTTTTTGGAGAAAATACATTTTGGTCTCTAAGTTATAGAGTAAATGTAAGATTTATTTATACTTGTTGTAAATTTTGATTTTTTTTTCATAATAAAAACTTAGGGATGAGAAGTGAGCACGGTCGATTAAAAAAAAGGATACAAATTTACAACGTCAGTTATAATTTATGGGCAATAAGTGAGCACAACCAACAACTATAGACAAGTCTTATAATTACCATATAATTTAAAGAATAACATTATAATTTTCTCTCAATTTTATAAGGATAAAGATGTCATTTTACGAATCAATAAATAAATGTGATTTATGATAACAATAATATATATTACAAAATTCGACTCCCAGTGAGTACAACCTATTAACATTATTGGTTTGAATTAATCAACTACAAACAATTTAAACTGATTTTTCTCACTGCGACCATTTATTAATTAGTGCCACGATACAAAATTTATCGCATACACATCTTTAAAAAATAGTTATAGATTACCCTGATTTCTCAAATAGAATTAGGTTCAAATGCTGATGATGTGCTTAGGTGAAACATGCGGTGAGATAAACCCATTGATCTTGCATAAATCAGCGTTTAGGATTAATTTTTTTTAAAAATGCGGTGGCAATTTGGTCATTTTTCATATGGGTCAAACTTAAGGTGCATAGAGTTTGTGCTTAAAGTGTGTAGGTTAAGTGCGTCATGTTCCTTCTTTAGGTGCGTGATTTATGCGATTAAGGTGCATGATTTCTATGCTTAAGGAGTGTCAATACTTCAGTTGAGAATTTAAGGTGCGTCGGTCTAAAACATTAAGTGCGTGGTTTTCCTTCTTAAGGTGCGCCTTTGTATTACTTAAGGTGAGCCTTTTTTTATATATATAAATTGAAGATGCGCGATGTTAAGACTTAAAATACGTCATTTTAACACTTAATGTGCGTTATTTTTAATTTGTACTTCTTTCTTTCAGAGGCACATTTTTTTTTAGTTTTCATTAATTTAAACCGTTGATCTAGATTTGATCAGTAACTCAGATATAACCGCATGTTCACACATTCAACTTCCTCCGCGGCTGATCTCGACCCTTCTGAAGTACATGTGATTTGAGATATATATTTTGGTTTGATGAGAGGTGTTGGGAAGGTGTGGTGAGAGGCATGAGAGGTGGGGACAAGGACAAGAGGAGAGGAGTCGGGAGTGGAAAAAATCGAGGAGAGAGGTAAAGAAACTCAGTTCCCAAAAATGCAACGTAGTGTTTGACATTTTGCTTTCAACGGCATCATTATCTCCTCAGCTTTTCCACCCCTTCTTCTTTTCTAACTTTCTTCTCTCTCCTTTTCCATCTGTTTGACTCTTGTGCCCCTTCCCCATTCCCTCCTCTCGGGCCCCTAGTATACATATACAAACTATGCATCGGAATTGGAACGTGTGAAAAAGCCTATGCACATACTTTTAATACTCGCATCTTTGGCCTTGTAAAACATTATTTTTTTTATTTTCTTTTAATAATTATATTAGGGGCTACAGAATTCCTTATTTTATGTATCACTCCATGTGCCAATGATAATTTCAATATTTCAACAACTAATTCATGAAATTAGTTATATTCTTAATTTGTTTCTCATAATTTAAATTTAGTTATCCAATTATTCTTACTCTTCTTTTTTTTTTTTTTAATGTTTGATAAATAGTTATTAGCGATTGAATTAGTGTGTTTGACTAGTTAATATCATTATTAATTGTAAAAAAATCTTTGACAAATAACTGATAGCTAATTACATGTAAAATGATTTTCTCAAAAAGTTATTTTGAGCAGTTTTTTGAATTTTAACATTATAAACAAATAAGTTGTTACAAAAAGCTAATTCATCAAACACACATATTGATTGTCTAACCAAGTTAAACGGCTAATAGTGGTCAAATCAGTTAAAATTAAATGTTACTAAACAGTGTCTTTATATGATTTTATATGTTTAGTTTACTTAATGAAAGTTTACTTGAGTAATATACAATGCAAATTTTTATAATATTTGTAATATATTTATAAAAATTTTTAATACTCCGTATAATGTTTATTACCATGTCAATGAATACTGAATACACAACTTAAGTATTTTTTTTTGAAAACCAACTAGGTGGATTGATTAAATCAACTCAGAAATAGAGTCAGGGGGGATAGCATCCCAGTACAAAGCAGTATCCTGCGAGAAAGCCAACGCTGCAAGCACGTGAGCCCCTCTGTTTGCAGTTCTAGGAATTAAACTAATAGAACAATCAATAAAAGAAGACATAATAGCCCTAGAGGCATCAATCGAAAAACCAACATAAGAGAAAGGACTAGAAGTAGTGGTAGCTAATAAATTCTTGAGAGTGGAGCAATCCGTGTAGATATGCACCGAGCTGACTTCCCGATCCTTAAGCAAAGATAACGCTTCTTTGCAGGCTAAGGATTCTGCCATGAGTGATGAGAAGCAATGCGGGAGACGGGCGTTGAAAGCTGCTACAAATGCTCCATTTTGTGTCAACAAAACTGCACCCACCGTGGCCTCCTTGGTCTGACATCGATAACCCGCATCCACGTAACACAGCAGCGCGGCAGCATGCATCTGTGGATTCGGCGCTGGCTGGGGCGATGGAAGGCTGTCTGCCGTGTTGTGCACTTGGCGCCACGCGATCACCGCAGCACGGGCTGCCCGCCACACGCTCCTTGGATGCGGCAACGAACCTTCCCAAACTGCCGTGTTCCTTGCTTTCCAAACATAATATAGCAGTGCTACAACATTGAGAACATCATCTTCAGTCAACATGCATAGTGCACTAGCAAACCATTCACCAAAATCATCCCCTCCCACACTAGGAACATGTAAAGAAGATTCATGCCATACTAGAGTTGTAAATTCACATAAAAGTAGTGAGTGCATTGTATTCTCATGCAATACACCACACATAGAGCATGCTGGATCAATATCTACTCTTTTTATAATCAAATTAGTGGTAGTAGGAAGAACATTAGAGAGGGCTCTCTAAAGAAAAACTCTCCATTTCGCAGGGCATTTGATTTTCCAAAGATGTAACCATTTATCAAAGGTGCCTGGGGCATTCACAAAATCTCCCATAATTCGTTTATAGCCGTCTTTAACAGTATAGTTGCCACTGGGGTCCCCTGACCAAAACCAAGAGTCCTCGTAATTAGATGAAATTGGTACTTTGAGAATACGATCTACATCACCCTGATCAAATAAATCATGGATAATTGACGCATCCCAGGTACCAGTTGCTGGGTCAATTAGTCCTGAGACCAGAGAGCCACCAAGCTGTTGGGGCATAGAGGTATGTACCATTGGGTCAGGCTCATCAGGTAACCATGGGTGACCCCAGATTAAAGTTGCTTTGCCATCACCCACTCTTCTTCAGGCTCCATTGCAAACCAGTTCATGGGCAGCCATTATACTCCTCCAGCAGTAGCTTGGGCAACTCCCCAGAGTGGCATCAGTAAAAGAGGATTTTGGAAAATACCTGGCTTTATAAATACGAGCCACCAATGATTGTGGTCTTGTTAGGAATCTCCAGGCCTGCTTGCCTAACATTGCCAGATTAAAAGCCCTCAAGTCCTTGAATCCCAAACCACCAAACTTTTTAGGAATACACAGTCTATCCCATGCCTTCCAATGTATACCTCTTTCGTTTCCAGTTCCCCACCAATAACGGTTCATGGTCCTCTCAATGGATAAACATAGTGAGTCAGGAAGAAGAAAGATACTCATAGTGAATACACACAACTTAAGTATAGTTGGTTGTATCTTCAAAAAAAAGTATAGTTGGTTGTGTTTCCAAAATACCCACCACAAGCCAAGTACCATATGATTATAGTTGGTATAAATTAGCAAGATACAAATCAATATTTTAATTTTTTTTTAAACTTTATATATTTAAAAATATAGTAAAAGTATTAAGATAGACTAAGGTGATGATCTACACGACTACACCAAACTATTTGTATAGGATGCTTAATTGTTCAATACATAGTACAATTTAAAAATAATTATTAGTATTGTAAATGTTGCCCTAGCTTCAATTTTCAATTATTAAATAACATAAATTTCAATGTTTTCTTATTTTAATTTGAACAGATTAAAAAAGCCACGCGGCACGGTACTAAAGGTAAAAAAAACATCCATAGAAGTGGTTGGGTTTGAAAGTAAAAAAGTAAAAGAAAAGTGATAGTAACTATTGCACTCCGTAGCAAGTAAACTCCAAAAAAGTTACGAGTCTTTTTGGCTTATCGTCTGGTCTGACTTGCACCTCAGTGACCTCACACTGTTACAGTAGCACGTGTAGAGATGGTGACACGAATGTAAATACTTCGGGTTCGAATGACATCACTATTACCATTTTAAATGAAAAATCATATGTTGGCATAATCAATCAAATAACTATAGAAGTATTCGCACCCGAATGTAAATACTTTGTGGTCTAATGACATCACTGTTATCATTTTTTTATAATCTTTAAGGTATCCGAACCCCTATAACGTTGATGGAGTAACGTATTAAGTGTGGGAAAATGTTTCAAAAATGTTTTGTGTAGTTTGGCAATGGCCCGAATTTAATGGGCTTGAAAAGCGTTAATATGTAAGTTTGGGCCCAAGAGACCCAATGGCCCGACATCTATAACTGGCCCAATTCAAATTTTCACAGTGACAGTTCACAGTTCACCTACATGCAGTGCAGTAACAGAGAAAGACAGCAATCCCCGAAAGGAAAGGAATCCGGCGAAACTTGCCGCCAGGGGATATCGGGAAACGGATTTCAGAATTCCCGGTAGCTTTGCCGGCAGGATAACATTTCCTATTGTGTTGTTGTTCGGAGAATGAATGGCTTCTTCATAATCTGCGATGTTTCTTTCAGGCTCTGTTGATTGGTTACCTTGCCATTTCTCTACTGATACGGAGTAATTTTGCTCCGGTTTATTTGTTTATTTTGTGAAAGCTTTCATGTTTAATCGTGTTTGATAGGCATTAATATGTTTTCAACTGTTTAACTACTGAAATTTTGAATTTCGTTTTAGCCACCAATTTAATTTGGACGAGTTA
>CM008334.1:16129509-16142004 GCA_002525835.2 Ipomoea batatas | reverse complement strand
TATTTTTGTGTTTGTTTTTTTTTTGTTTTGGTTATTGTTATTGTTGTCATTGTTGTTACTATTTATTTTCCATTTTATTAATATTAATAATAATATTATTTTTTATTATTATGAATGCCTTTTTTTATACGGAGTATTTTTTTTTTTTTACATGTTAGCAGCTAATAGTAAACGAATAACCTTACCAAATATTTATTTATAAACCGCTAAATTAATATGTTGGTCAAAATTACGTACACAATCCGCGAACCGCTAATTGTTCGACAAAACCATTAATAGAAGAAAAATAAATGAGTAGTATAAATGTAGGAAAACAATCAAATACACTTTCGAATTTTATATGAAAAGTCAATTAAATTATTGAAATTTTAAAAGTTACAATTAAGCATATCAACATGTCAATTTAGTACATTGAAATTTAAAAACTAAATAGTAGTGAGTAGTGACTTATAATAGCAGGACGCTGGGGTTCCGACAATGTTCCAGCAGCCTCCAGAAAGAAAAACCAGTGACCGTCGACTAAGGAACGGTCGTCGGTCACCTTCTTTAACCTTGTCGGAACCCATAGTTACTTGTAGCTATTATAGGTCACTATTTTGGTTTTGTGCTTCAAATGCACTAAATTGACATATTGATGTGTTTAATTATAATGTTTAAAAATTTAAAAATCTAATTGATTTATTATATAAAATTCGGAAATGTATTTGACATTTTTCTCATAAATTTATTCCGTATAATATGATAATCCGTGGGAATTACTACGGAGTAATTAGGGAGTGACCAGTAGAAGCACGTGAGATCAGGATTCAAATTTCAAAACGAAGAGAGGGAAGCACGTGACAATCATAGTATCAGTTACCCCAAACGCTCCCTCGCCGCGTCCCAAATCCTCAGTATTTTGAATTGAAATTCCCGATCGGAAGAAACAGAGTTACAGAGAGAGTGAGAAAAATCTTCTCTCAAGTTCCAACAAGAAGAAGAAGAAGAGTGAGAGAGATCGGCACGGAAATGGAGAAGTACGAGAAGCTGGAGAAGGTGGGCGAAGGGACGTACGGGAAGGTGTACAAGGCGAAGGACAAGGCGACGGGACAGCTGGTGGCTCTGAAGAAGACGCGCCTGGAAATGGACGAGGAAGGCATCCCGCCGACGGCTCTCCGGGAGGTTTCTCTTCTCCAGATGCTCTCCAACTCGCTCTACATCGTGCGCCTCCTCTGCGTCGAGCACGTCGACAAGAAAGGAAAGCCGCTGCTTTACCTCGTGTTCGAGTATCTCGACACCGATCTCAAGAAATACATTGATTCCCACCGCAAAGGCCCAAACCCTAGGCCTCTCCCGCCTACGCTGATCCAGAGCTTTCTATATCAGTTGTGCAAGGGCGTTGCTCACTGCCACAGCCACGGCGTTCTCCATAGGTATTTGAATCGATTTGATCTTCGCGTTTTGATTGAATTTGCGCTGCGGTGTTTTGATGGTTATCCGTTTCCTATTTCAGAGATCTCAAGCCTCAGAACCTTTTGGTCGACAAGGACAAGGGTATACTCAAGATTGCCGATCTCGGTCTTGGGAGGTCTTTCACTGTGCCCCTCAAGAGCTACACTCATGAGGTTCGTTATTTTTTGATCCCATTGCCTCCTGATCTCTCAGCAACTTTGCTATCTTACCGTTGTGTTTTTATTTCGAATCAGATTGTGACCTTATGGTACAGAGCCCCAGAAGTGCTATTGGGATCCACTCATTACTCGACTGCAGTTGATATGTGGTCTGTTGGTTGTATTTTCGGTAAGCTTTACTCAGTTTCTAGTCTCCTTGTTCATAACGGGTGAAAAATCCAGTGATTAGTAGGGCATATGATGCCATTCTTGGCACTTGATTGTTGATTCTTTGATACGGCACCCTAACCAAAACCCTAAATTTAGTGAGTGGAGTTTTGACCTCAACTTAAGTACCACTCCACAAGTTAGAGGTGGGATCGTATCATTCTTCAAATTTTACTTGCAATGGTTTTACGACTTGTGGCTAAATAATGGTTTTGAGGTCATTTTGGCTGTATATATTCCTCAGGATTAATTCTTCCTTTCAGTTGATTGACTGATTGATCATGAAAGAATTGTAAACACTTTTGCTTCCCTCTACAACCTTAATGGGATTGCCTCACTTTTTTAAAAAAAAAAAAATAAATAAATAAATTTACAATTGCTCTTTTTGATGCACAAAACTTCCATGTTGTCAAGTACCGCACTGTGATCTTATTATCCATAGTTCCACAAAGCTACAGTGAGATTTTGCCCAAACCAGAATAGTTGTTTATGAAAGCAGTTGCTTATTTTATCCTCTGTTGTTGCTTAATATTCTGGTTCTTGATGCAGCTGAGATGGTAAGGAAACAAGCATTATTCCCTGGGGATTCTGAGTTTCAGCAACTTCTTCACATATTCAGGTTTCAGTACTAAAATGGAATTGGTCTGCAGTTCCTTGTGTTCTTTTCACTTTATTATCTCTTCCACAACACATTGCTTAATAACTGCAAAACTAGCATTGTTGCTACTACTACTTCAGCTTGTATTAAGACATTGGTACATCATTCTTAATGGTGAATTGGTGATATATACCTATACTTGTTGCATCTTGTTTAGCCTTGAATATGAATATGGCTATGGAACCAATTTTTGAGCAGACTAATAGAGTATGCCAAAAACTTCTATTAGATTCTAGACAGATAAGTTGATTCTTGTTGGTGGGGTTCTATTAGGAAGAGTTAGTTCTATTTGGACTCATTTTTTGTCCACAAAAGGTGAAATTCCCTCTCCCCTAGGGCCCCAACAACCCAGGCTGACAAGATAGTGAAGGACCTAACCGAGTAAATTATGGTGTCCATTAGGTAGGAGGATGTGCTATTTGGACTATTTGTTTTAGGGAGCATTTAATTTTCCTAGTGTATTTGTACACCTAAGTAGATATGAAATGACATCAAGAATTGTCCTAATTATCCCTAGATAAGGAGTTGTGATGTGCAGTATTAATGAAGTAGTAGCACTTGCCAATCTGTCTTTTTTTCATTTGAGCATTTCCATGTGCATCTGTTGAAGGAACAACAATCAAATTAGCATAAAACTTATGTTGTCTGTTCTACTTGGGTATTATAGAATGACTTCTCTTTCTGTGGTGTACCCATGAAGGTTGCTAGGAACACCAACTGAGCAGCAGTGGCCTGGAGTGAGTTCTCTGCGAGATTGGCATGTGTATCCACAATGGGAGCCTCAGAGTTTGGCTCGTGCTGTCCCAACTCTGGGTCCAGATGGTGTGGACCTTCTAACGGTAATTTCTGCTTTCTGTAAGATTTTTGAGTAATCTTTCTCAAGTTAAAATCTTTGGGAGCGTTTAAGGTGCTGTTAACACCTAAATACCAAACACTTTTTGAATTGCACTGGGTATGTCATATGTGTGAAAAACCAAATATGCATTTTGAGTTATCCTTGGTCTTGGTGTTTAATTGTCTCGGGTATGTGGAAACAACCAAACATACATTTTGAGTTGTACCCGATGTTTAATTGTCCTATCCTAGGTATGTGGGAAGAACAAAGCATTCATTTTGGGTTGTACCTAGGGAGGTAAACGAATCGAATCGAGTCAAATACTTCAATATTCGATTCGAATTCAATTATTTTGATTAGTATTTAGTGTTCGAAACCTAAATTCCGATTCGTATTCAAATTCGAAATGACTATCTTAATCCGCGGCCGTGAAGATTGTTGCCTTTGCCGAACGACAGTGGTCGTGAGGAGTTGCTGAGTTGCTCTCCTTGTTGCCATGCTTCCTTGCCATGACAGAAGTCTGCCATGAAAAGGGGAGGACAAAAAAGAGGGCGAAGCAGTTGGTGGAAGAGGCGAAGTTGGGAACTGCGATTGAACTGCGGCTGCCGAACGGGGAAGACTGAAGGGTGAAGCACTGAAGCGGCTGCTCTCACTTTTATTTTAGCTTAGGGTTTATGCCTTTACTAGTTTAGTTTCTATATATATATATATATATATATATATATATATATATATATATATATATTTGAGTATTCGAATACTATTCGAATCGAATCTATCCTGATTTGTATTTGGATTTGAATAACATTCGAATCAAAATGTGTATTCGAATTCGAATATAACTATTTGAATTCGAATCACGAATCGAATCAAAATTATTTGATTTGTTTACACCCCTAGTTGTACCCGATGTTTATTCTCCCAAGTACGTAGGAACAAGTATGCAATCTAAGTTGTACTTGGTGTTTAACTGCCTCGGATATATGGGAACAACCAATCATACATTTTGAGTTGTACCTAGTGTTTGATTGTCTCAGGTATGTAGGAACAGCCAACCATACATTTTGGGTTGTACCTAGTGTTTGATTGTCTCAGGTATGTAGGAACAACCAACCATACATTTTGGGTTGTACCCGGTGTTTAATTGTCCTAGGTATATGGGATCAACCAAGCATGCATATTGAGTTGTAGGTGGTGTTTATCTGACATTTTATTCCTTGGATAATTATATGATTATAGTCTTCCTTTTACTAAAACAATTGCATTATTGTTGACATACAGAACATGCTGAAATATGATCCAGCCGATAGGATATCAGCAAAAGCTGCTCTTGATCATCCCTACTTTGACAGCTTGGACAAGTCTCAGTTCTGAAGCCCATTTGATTTCAATCTTTGTTACTAAAGGATGTCATCATCTTGGTGAATGTATCTTTCATTCATGTAATAGTTTGGAAGCCTATCACATCTCACATTATATCTACCAGTGTTTCTATTTTCAAAGCAAGTGTGTATACGGTATACCATCCATCATTGATCTCTGGAGTATATTTCATGTGTTTTCGCTGGTGGCTTTGGTAGGCCACTTGAGATGATTATATATTTATGTGGTAATGGAACCACCAACTTATATGAAATTAGTGTACATTACCTACATCTTGTGATTACCCTAAGATTATATTTTGATATGGAAAATGTTGTTTTAGTAATACAAATATTATTTGGTTTATATTTATATGATATATGAAATAGCCAAGATTTTGTGGTTTATTGGCACCCGGTTGAACTTTCATATGGAGGGAGGTGTGTTTAGTTTCAGATAGGTTGAGAAAGTAGTTATAAATAGATATATATAAAATAGTGAATTTCAGTCTTTCAATTATTAACATGATTATTATTTTGACTCTTCAATTTGTTATAAGGTGGTGATTTTTTGTCTAGCATCAATAAGGTTTGTTAAAGTCTTGTTATTTGTGTTTTAGAGGTAGAGCTTGTTAGTTAATATACAATCAAAATCATTAAAAAATTAGAGGTTCAAGAATGATTATATTAATATATTTGATATAATTTTTGTGTGTATGAGAGAAACTTCTTATAGCAAATATATATGGATCAATTTGCATTCTCTCGATCTCCTACTCACATTTTTGTGTAATTATTTCCTCTCAACATTTTTCAATTCCGATTTGTGGGATTTCGGATAATTTGTAAAACCGCAGACGAATGCTGCAGAAAACACATCAGAAATCGAAGAGGGTGAAAAACAGGGATAGAGAGAAGAAGAGAAATAATAATTATAATTATTAGTTTAGGTGATGGAAGGATTAGAAATAGATGGAATAATCGAGAGATTATTGGAAGGGAGGAAGTGCAGAGCGAAGAAGATTCATCTTGCGGAATCTGAGATTCGTCAATTATGTATGGTCGCCAGGGATGTCTTCCTCACCCAACCTAACCTCTTAGAGCTCGAAGCCCCAATTAATGTTTGCGGTGAGAACGAACCCTAAATTCAAAATTGATGAAATTGATTTGTGTAATTTCTTGCTGGAATTGGTATAATAACGATAATGAGCGTTGATTTGGTGCAGCAGGCGACATTCACGGCCAGTTTCCGGACCTTCTACGGCTGTTCGAATCCGGCGGGTTCCCGCCGGACTCCAACTACCTCTTCCTCGGCGACTACGTGGACAGAGGGAAACAGAGCGTGGAGACAATCTGTCTTCTCCTCTGCTACAAAATCAAATTTCCCGATAACTTCTTTATCCTCCGAGGTAACCACGAATGCGCTTCGATCAACCGGATCTACGGTTTCTACGACGAGTGCAAGCGCCGCTATAGCGTTCGCCTCTGGAAGACGTTCACTGAGTGTTTTAACTGTCTCCCTGTGTCCGCCGTCATCGATGATAAGATACTTTGCATGCACGGCGGGTTGTCGCCGGAGATGGAGAGCTTGGACCAGATAAGAGCCCTCGAGCGGCCCGTGGACGTGCCGGATGCGGGGCTGCTCTGTGATCTGCTTTGGTCCGACCCGGAAAGAGAGACTAAGGGGTGGGGTGAGAATGATAGAGGCGTTTCATATACCTTTGGCGCTGACAAGGTTGAGGAGTTCTTGAGGAAACATGATCTTGATCTCATTTGCCGCGCCCACCAGGTTTGATCTAATTCTATATCACAAAATTCAATGGTAATTTCATCTCTATCAATTTTTATCTATGCATTGTATATATGATTGAGTTGTGAAAGATCCTTAAGTAAATGTAGCATCAATGTTACTATTTCAAGAAACTCATTGCCCACAAAAGACAAAATTTCTTAACCCTGACACCCCAGCCTAACAGGATAGTGGAATGGTAAATCATTATGGCGGTGTGAGAGCATCAGCGCACATGGTGCCTACCACATTAGGTGTAACAACTCCATTAAAGTGATGACCACAATCTATCACCCAAGAAACAACTGACGGCCTGTACGGGCAAGAAACTCATCCCTGAGTTATTTGGGTTAAATGGCAATGATTTGAAATAAACTAAGCATGACATTTGCTCACCTGCCATAGTCAAGGAGGCAAGGAGCTAAAATGATGCATGCTAACAATTAAAAAGTCAAAATTACACTTTTGGATGATGAAGGAAACTCACGGTGTCACTATCTAATGGTGTGCATTGGGTAAATTCTGTCTTGTATTCTTAAACAACAAACAACAAAGGACCACAATGAGATAAACCAATATAGGGTACTTTATTTTATATCATTATGTAAGAACCAGCATGGAATGATAATTTGATATTGAGAGGTATATATAAATGGCAATGACAGGTGGTTGAAGATGGGTATGAATTCTTTGCAGACAGGCAGCTGGTGACCATATTCTCGGCACCAAACTACTGCGGAGAATTCAACAACGCAGGCGCACTCATGAATGTGGATGCCACCCTCCTCTGCTCTTTCCAGATCATCAAACCTCATAGAGCCAAACCTGTGTTTCTAGACTAACTACATTCTTCACACTCTACTGTTCATCGTACCAACCTTCGTCCAACAAATCTCAATGTTGTGTTGTCGCCCACAGCTCTGTCTCAGCCTTGTATATAGCTAGCCAAGCCTGCATGCGCAACCAATGCTTTATTAGAGTTGTATACATGCATGCAATCAAAGCATATATGTTTTATTTAGGTGGTTGTAGAAGCATTTTCTTTTTAATCTCATCACTATTTTTGTACTTGTATAGTAAGATACACTTTTTGTACAAGAAAAACAATATTTGCGATAAATGTCATACTTTTTTATATGATTCGCAAATTATTTATGTTGGTTTTATGACTTTGTAGCTAAAGGACCGACTAATATGTATTTCAAGAAAATTCATAAGAGTGTGATAATATGAAGAACAAAAATAGAGAGTGTATTACCCTGATGATTAGCCGAGGATGACTGTCAAGCGCCTCCAACATACATGCTCAAAAGAATTAGTTATAAGTAATCTGAGCTAGTTTACCTATGTCAAAATGCCAAAAAAATATTTGATTACTCAGCAGTTTACTCCAAATCACTCAAAAATAAAATGTTGCATGTTGACATTTTGGGGAAAGATTAATCTTTTTCCTATAATTGAAGAGCTATTAAGGCAGCTCTTTATGAGCAAGCAGTTAATTTCAGAAGAGGAGGATTGTTCCTTATAATATAGAGAACCTCAAAGAATTTCTCTTCCTGAATTACTGATATGCATAAAAAAAATGATCCCACGTCAGTTATAAAGGGGAATCACTTTTACAAAATATTTCTTTACAAACTGCTAATGAAATTCGATGGTCAAACTCAGTAACACAAATTTACTATCCGTTAACACAATTTGCTAACTGATTGTCGAACAAGATCTATGTCGCAAGAACATGTTCCAAACTTTAGTGATCATCACGCAGGGTTGGTTGGACGTACACATCACAGACTTGATTTTCTAATAATTACGATGAGAAACAAAGCGTAACAAACCAAAGATATCACACGTCAAAGTTGTGATCTGTGAATGCAACAGAAATGACTAGCTAGCTAATAAGCTGCCGAATTACTGCTAACTTGGGGTATTAGCGTACAGGTTAATATGAAGTAGATAGTGACGCCATTAACAAGCACGCACCACCTTCCCACCTGCTCGTCAAACTCGACTTTACAATAATTGGTTACTCCAAGCAAGTTAAACGGACAGCACACATTTAAAAATCATTTGTACTAAAATCTTGTTTGGGTCATCAAAGCCTTCTTGCACGTCATCCATGAAACTATGCCTTTCAATCTTGACAATATGCCATAAACCACGATCCACATTACAATTTTTATTTATTTATTTTTTTGATGTTACAACTACTATTTTAAGTGACCTGTTCAAACTAAAAAGATCTCAATACAATTGGTAAGGTTTAATTTGCTATAAGTATTATGTCGCTAAACACTCAATAGGAAGGGTTGTCTACTTCGCCGCCGCCGGAGCTCGCCGTGAATGGAAGAGGAAGCGAGGAGAGAGACGACTCCAGTAATGAATACGAGGAAGGAACCTTCGACGGAATCGAAAAGGTGGTGGAGAGGAAGAAACATATGTCTGGTCATTACCGTTATCGTTATTTTGCTGGCCGTGATCGCCGTCGTGGTGGGCGTCACCCTTTTCAAAGCCAAGCACGCCGTCACCACCTTCGACTCCGTCACTCTCCGTGACTTCGATCTCTCCATCGACGCGCCCCGCCTGGCCGTGCACGTCAACCTCACCGTCGACGCGCGCGTATCCGTCACCAACCCCAACAGGCTCGGCTTCAAGTACGACAGCACCTCCGTCTTGCTCCGGTACCGGGGCCTGAACATCGGCGACGCCCCGATTTTCGCCGGAGAAATTGGCGCTCGCGAGACAACTTCCATGAACGTTAGTGTCACCATCTTCGGCGATCGACTCCTGACCAGTTCTCAGTTCTTCTCCGACGTCATCTCCGGTGTGGTGCCGCTGTCCACTTACACGAGACTCACCGGAAAAGTTCACATATTGTTCAAAATTCGCGTCAAATCAGTCACCACTTGCGACTTGTTCATCAATATCGCTAGCACAACCCTCTCTAAGCAATCCTGCCACTTCCATACCAATATATAGGGACCCAATTCTTAAGATTTTGTTGTATTCACAAGATTTTGTACGTCATAATGTATTCAAATTTGGTTCTTAATGTTTGGTTTTGTTGTAAGAGTTTTTTGTTTTTTTTTTTTTTAATACAAAATTAGTGATTAAATTCGCCAATCCTATGAAATTATTTTGAATAAATATCTCAAATGAATTTTTTGGGCTTGTAGTCCCACGACTATGGTGTCACTTGCTGGATTGGTTCACGACTTTTAAACTTTACAATTTTGGTCTACGATTATTGTTTTTGTTGTAAAAATAGTCCTTTTCAGTCAACTTTGGTCTACGAATTTTTATAAGTGTGATTAAAAAAGAGAAAATATGAGAGAAGGCACGCCTACTAGGCGCCTGCGCGCACAACAATTGTTACTTTATTTATTTATTTTTTTCTTTTGGGACTATAAATAACCCTTCAATTGCAGAAGAATCCCATCCTTCTCTTTCTTATTTGTTCTATGTTCCATGTGACATTCATCTGACATAAACTCAAAAAAATTTCTAGTATGAATGCTCTTATTCAAAGCTAGTTAAGCCACTTGCAGAGTTGCAGTCTATCCCCTCACCGATAATTGGGTTGGGATATTGGGCCTTGCCCGTTCAGATTATCACACCCGACCCAATTGAGCCAGGTTCTTCGCGTAGTACTGCGTATTCTCCAAGCTGTCAAACGCTCATGCAATCGTTATACCCTGCACCACGGTGCACATAGCAATGTGCACCACGTACGTAAAACGACGTCGTTTCGGTGTTAGTAGACGTGGACACGAATGACTCAGGAAATTCATTATCTATAATACATATAATCATTATCTATAATAAACAGAACGTTTGCCTAGAATACACAGAATGTTTGCTCAGAATACACAAAATATTGACACAAAATACACAGATGTTAGTGGACGCGAATGACTCCAGGGAATTCATTATCTATAATACACATAATCATTATATAGAATACACAGAACGTTTGCCTAGAATACACAGAATGTTTGCCCATAATACACAGAATATTGATGCCCATAATACACAAAACTCATCCTCATAACATTCAAATGCACAAACACATCACAACTTGTGTTAATAACATGAATACACATAATATTTACACAAAATACACAGAACTCATCATCCTAAATATTCGAATGCACAAACACATCACAACATGTGTTACTAACATGAAATCACAACATGTGTTACTAACATGAAATCACGACATGTGTTACTAACATGAAATCACAACATGTGTTACTAACATGAATACACATAACGGTTGCCTATAATACACAGAACGATTGCCTAGAATACACAGAATATTAACATAAATACAGAGACCGACCGGAACGGGAAACGTGATTTCCAAAAAAAACGAACTATTAGTTTACAATGCTCAAAACGACATCGTTTAGGTACGTGGTGCACATTGCTATGTGCACTGTGGTGCACAGTATAATTTGCCACGCTCATGAGGATCAGTAGATCAAACAGGGCCTCAACTCAATGCGAAAATCTATGGGCATTATGGGCCTATTTAGTAAAATAATTTCTTTTCTAGAAAAAAATGGTTTTTATTTTTCAACATTTTTCTAAAATTTGTTAGTTTTGTGCAAGTACGAACAGCACATGGGTTCTGTTTATTTCAATTTTTATTTTAAAATTTATTATCTTCTATATTTTTAATTGTATAAGTAAACATATTATTCTTTTCTATTTTAAAAAAAATTCTAAACGCACGTAATTATTTGTGTGCAAAACCATTATAGAAGATGTATTTTTATAAAAATATGCAACACATGGATCCACTGTGCTATTGCTGTATTCATGCATCAACACCAATAATATATAGTAGTCACGTGGAGAGTGCATGCGAAGATTGAGGAAGAAACACAATGAATATTCTACGCGCTAAAATAGAAATCAATGATGATATTTTTCTAAATAATAGAAATAAAATATTTATTTTATTTATAAAAGTGATAAAATTATAGAGATTAAATTTTTTTCATAAAAATCACCATATGAAGTGGTAATAATTTATTTATTGGTTATAATGAATTAGCTGATTCATTCATGTTAAAAAATTACTTATTAATCAAATATAAATCATTGTCTGTTTAGATGGTGAATAATTTTGATTCAAATTTTTTATCCAAATAGTTTGGTCCTTAAAAAAATATATCACCGTTCTCTTTTATTTATAATATAATCAATATAGGTCGGGAAAAGAGACATTTACTCAACAGTGGATTTTTTTTAAAATGGAGGTTTGGAGCCAAAAAAAATTAAGTAAATCACATATTAAATAAATAAATATGGGCATAATAAAGAGGGTCTACGGTTCCTAACGAACATAGGTTATGAGAGGGTGGAAGTGGAACTTGACGCGGAGGTTGTTGTCAAAATTGTGAAGGATAAATAGAATAGGGGAAGTTGAGATCCAACTTGATTATGGATTGTATCTCTATGTCCAAGGACCAAGGATTTTCAAGATATCATGTTCCGGCATGCGTCTAGAGAAGGGAAATCGCTGAGCCGACTGACTGGCTAATAATATGGGACAAACAGGGGATTGAGGCTTGACTATCTTTGCGGATACTCCAATGGCCTGGGCTTGAGGATTTGATCACAGCCGATGCGGGTGGTTGCTTTTCTCGCACAATCAAATAACACGCTAGGTTGATAGCTTTGTGTCTATCGCAGAAAAAGAAAAATATGGACATGCAGAATAATCGAATAAGACTATTAAGAACGTATTTCTATTTCAATTCATTGTATAAAGAAATGCTTTAATAAGTGGAAATCAATTACATTGAATTTACTTAAATGGATTTATTTTTTATTAAAAAAAAAAAACATGAGAGTCGTTGGTTGAATAGTTGGCAATATGGAAGGATTCAAAACTACTTGGTCATAACCATATCTAGAAGAAGAAATAAACATATTAAAGCCCGCTCTTCATTTTCAAAATGTTTCTACCAACCATATTAACTACATAAATGATAAGTGTGTGCCAAAGAAATGGTCTTTGTCCA
>CM008334.1:16106458-16120056 GCA_002525835.2 Ipomoea batatas | reverse complement strand
TCTTGTGTCTTTGAGTTTTGTTGCTATGTGGTTTGATGTTTTGAGGTGCCTTGGTATATACAAAGGCGGCTTTGGAGTTTTGTTGCCATGCGGGGAGTGTTATGATATTTAATTTATGAACTTGTTTCTGTTTCTTTGTTCTTTTTTTATTTTGACTATAATAATTTGCTAAATTTTATCCATTTACATGTAAGAACATACTAGGAGAGAATTTAACTTGTAAAGCATATAATTGGAACATTGTAAGAGGTATAATGGGAGTTTATATTTGGAGAAGAGATAATGGGAGTTCATAATTATTGTACTTTTTGTAAGGAGTAATATATTTGTATATCTACTTTGAACTCAGTCCCTCGTTGTAAAATTATTCATATTAACTTATTTTCTGGCGCATATTGTCTAAGACACCACCCTTCTCTCATCCCCTAGATTTCGCACCGGAAATGCCATTTTCTTTTCCTAATTTGACATACAAAACATTTATGCATTATCCTACTTTTGCACAAATTGACATTTGCAAAGGTTACACTTCTGACGGAAAGAATGATGCCTAGATAAACACAAACAAATCAACAGCCAATCAAATCGTAAAGTACTTGTTATTACTAGCTCCTAGTTTCTACAAGCCCCAAAAATAACTTAGACAAATGGAGTTACAAATGCAAAACCAACCACCTGTCATGCCACATTTTGGATAACAAAAATATAAAATACATGAACCATTAAAAAAATATGGATGTCTCTTGAATGCTGGAGATAATAGGTTTTGAGAACTCAATTTAGAGGCTTTTTTTATTGAACTCGGAGGAGCTGGAGATGGGCAACCTAGCAAGGAAAAAGTGCATAAAACATCTCAAGATGCTCAAACCACACCGGAGGGATAGAGTACAAATCTGGTCTCACTCATCAACTAGCCGCATCCCTGTTGTAAAATAGATCCAGGGTCTTTGCTGGAATACGGTGTAGAAGCTCCCTAGGGAAGATTCGGAGGAGTGTCCATGCTAAATCAAGTGACTGAAAGATGTTGCGGGTGTCATATGCTCCTTGGGTAACAAACTTCCTCTCAAATTTGTCTAGAAACTCTAAGTATAGCTGTTACATTTAAGATATAAGTGTTAGCTATCTGAACACTCAATCACATAAACAGGAAAGGGGGGTAAACAAATGGGGTTTTGTTAAGTAGCAAACCAGGTCCTCAGAAGAAAGTGCTTCCTCTCCAACCACAGCTTTCATTGCTTGGACATCCTTCCCAATGGCATAATTTGCATACAGCTGGAAATAAAGGAAAAACATTTAGAAAAAGCAAAAACAAAAGCTATATGCATAAAGAACAAAATAAAAAAGACTTCAGTCTACAATTAAAGAGTGAAATGGGTATTGAGCTGCTAGTCAGTCTGCTACAATTGATCAGTACCTGGTTTGAAACATCTGAGTGATCCCTCCTAGTCATACCCTCTCCAATAGCACTCTGCAACAAGTAACTCCAATATTATACTCCTTCCTCCCCAACTCTTCATATAGTTTTGTCAATTAGAGCATGAAAACAAAGCCATGGACTTACCTTCATCAAACGAGACAAGGATGGAAGCACATTGATTGGTGGGTATATCTGTAAATTTAAAAATCCATTTCAGAACTACTAGTCCAATATCCATTAAGAACAATGATGGTGGAAGCTGTTAGCGACAGATAAATCAGCTCCAGGGCTCAAATGGAGGGTGATTTATAAAGAAACACAGAAATAGTAAAATTCTATTAAAACTAGATATAATTTTTCAAGGAAATCAAGTTCATGAATCACATTGATTTCAACAATTTAATATGGGCATTAACACAGCAGCAGCAGAACGCAAGGCACCTCCTGGCAAAACTCAAGAAATGACTGCAGGTGGTACAGGAACTCAGAATTACGTATATGAATACCTTGACATTCAATCTGCTATCTTGTTGACCATGCTACTGATTAGATACTTTTACTCATATCCTAGGCAGTGTTATATAAGCTTGAGGCACATGAGACATGACCATTAGGAAGTTTTACTTTCTCCCTCATTAAAAGTACTAATATATGATGCATGAATGTCAGTGTTACCTGCCGGTTATGAAGCTGTCTATCAATATATATTTGTCCTTCTGTGATATAACCCGTCAAATCAGGAGTTGGATGGGTAATATCTGCCCAAATAAACAAAGGAATGCTGATTCACAAAAAAACAATGTAGGCAATAAAGTTGGTGAAAAGTAATGATGCAAAGTAGTAGAACATTACCATCATTAGGCATGGTTAAAATTGGAATTTGTGTGATGGAACCTTTTCTTCCTTCAATACGTCCAGCTCGTTCATAGATTGTTGCCAGATCTGTATACATATAACCAGGGTATCCACGCCTTCCAGGAACTTCTTCTCGAGCAGCAGATACCTAGTGCACCGATTAATGCCACAGTTCCAGCAATGTGAAAAAAAAATCAGGAAGCTTGACCATGAAGCCCCACCATTGAACCCACATGAAGTTTCTACAGCATCCTCATGAAGAAACATGAGATGATGATGTATAAAGAATTCAAAGGAAATACCTCACGAAGAGCATCAGCATATGAACTCATATCTGTCAATATCACAAGAACATGCTTCCCACATTCATATGCCAAGTATTCTGCAGTTGTCAGAGCAATCCTAGGAGTAATGATACGTTCAATAGTAGGATCATTAGCCTGCATGAAGAAAGTATGAAGCACACATAAATGGACAGAATGTATAGTTCCACCTCGAAGACCACATAATTAAGTATTGAATACGGATAATCTTGGTTTTACTTAGACATTTTCCATGGGTTTTATTTTTGGCCTTGGCCTTGATTACACTGTTAGGCAAGGGGTTTTCTGCCTTCCAGAGATAGATGGTCTGGCACCTAGCAGTGGCCATTGCATTGCAATAGCTTTTCCAGTTTTTTATAATATGATATTGTTCAAAAAATAAACAAATAAAAATATTGGTATGATATTATTTGAAAAATTACCAAGTTCAGGAAAAGGGTCACTCTCTCCATAGATCCATTTTCTTCAAAATCACGTTTGAAAAACTGAGCTGTTTCCATGTTCACTCCCATAGCTGCAAAGACAATGGCAAAATTGTCCTCTTCACCACCCTGTTGACATCATGAGCAAGCAGAAAAAATAAGAATCATCCTAATATGACTGAATGACAAACGTATCATATATACGAGCAAGTAATACAACCACTCATCCACAGAGACATTGATACAATATGAATTGCTTAAACAGCTAGCTCAAAAATATTCAACCTCATGTTATTATGGGAAATAGATAATTCCCACAATGCATAAGACTTAAATAGGTAAATATTCACAAAAAATTACTTACATCAAGAAGATTTTCAGATTTCTCCAGCCGCTTCACCAAACCAGCCTGGCGACAGATCTGTGCAGCAATTTCATTATGAGGAAGACCAGCAGCAGAGAAGAGGGGAATTTTTTGCCCTCTAGCAATTGAATTCATGACATCAATTGTTGAAATTCCTGTTTGAATCATTTCTTCAGGATAGGTTCTCTCACTAGGATTGATAGAACTTCCTGAATTCAACCAGTATATACGTGAGTGCAAAACAGATAAGAATCTACATAAATAACACAAGGATATTCTGGAAATAAAATTTTACCAGAAATGTCCAAGTAAGCCTCGGGAAGAATAGGAGGACCATTGTCAATTGGTTTCCCAGAACCATTAAAAATGCGACCAAGCATATCCAAGGAGACTGGAGTTTTTAAAACCTGTAACAAAGAAATCATCAAAGGTACTAAAAAGAAATCATCAAGAAATGGCTTTTTTTCCAATGAAATGAATAAAAAGCATCAAGCTGATGCATTTCACTTGGAATATTTAAGAGTAGAGCTTCTATATGAATAAATAGATAGCATGAGAATGAGAAAGAATAATACCTCCCCAGTAAACTGCACCGTTGTATATTTGTTGTCAATTCCAGAAGTTCCCTCAAAAACCTGGTTATTAGAAAAATAAAACATGAAGCAAATGATCAATTACTTAGGTGAATTTAGTGCTATACACCTTAAAATGGTTTGAAGGTTAAAAGAAAGAAACATAATTTAAAAAAGAAAAAGGGGGCAACTATCCAGCAAAAGAGGTTAAGAAACAATTAACCTGAACAACAGCTTTCTCCCCATCGACTTCCAAAACTTGTCCACGTCGGGTAGTTCCATCACCTAAACGAATATTAACAATCTCCTGGTACTTGGGTCCCTGCCACAAAATATTTATTTGTACAAATCTCAGTCATATCACATTATGAAAAGGGATTTTGAAGGTACACGAAGGAAACAGAACAGAATGAGAATAATAAAAGGTAATATAATCACCTTGACTTTGTCAAGGATAACCAATGGCCCTGCAACTCCAGAAACAGTTCTATATTCTGCAAAAATGCATCAATGTAAGTCCATGACAATGTTTTAAATGGAACTTGAGGACTTTCGCATCCTAGATAGTTCACAGAATTGATTACAAAGTCAAAACCACAAATAAATATATAAAAAGAAAATGGAACCTTCTGTTCAGAATAAACTATGAATATTTCCTTTCAATATCCACTGGCAAATTATCTGATATGGTGAAGGATGAGTACTCTAAACAATTATGAGTTACAGCAAACATTCTCCCATTGCTTGAGTTTTTTAGCTAATGCTATAAAACTGCTTATGCACTAGAGAAAGCCAGAAGCTTCTAAAACCACTAGAATCACCCCAAAGATGTTAAGAAATTACCAGGTCACCTGTGAGTCATAATAAATGGCTCATTTGTAGCTTGCCTGATACCACTACCAGTAACTATAAGAATGCACATGTAAATCGAATAATGATTTGATCTGGAGTAGGTTTACAATTTTCAAGTAGCATATGATAATAGAAGATTGGTGCATTCCATATCCATGTAGTATATTAAGAAATTACCCATGCCAATCTCCAGAGTTCCCTCCTCCATGTCAATACCATTTTGAGCCGGCATGTTTTGAACTGGAAAATCAACTAAAACAAATAAAATCACATACCATACGGAATCAACCAAATAAATATTTAAAAACACTACACTCAGTGATCTCCAGATCATTCACTTCTCTCCATCATATCACAATCATCAGCATTCATCAACGCACAGATACAACTCATCCATGCGCATATAAGCGAATGATTCATTCTCCGTAAAAAAAAAAAAACATATAGGACAGACTGAGAAACAGTAAAACTCTAATGATGCGAGCTCTAGATCAACAGAGATAGCGGTGAAATCGGTGAAAATACAAGTGAGTGCAGTATTTATTAAACGAAATCACTAGAAATCAAATCAGATAAACAAAATCAAATTACGTTTGAATGGAACGCAGAATTGAAAACTGAAAATTGATTCGTTGATGGATCTGAAAATTAAATGAAAGGTGATTACCTCTCTGGTTCGATATCCTGAAATCCGGCAGAATAAGACAATAGCAGAGTCGCTGAGACAACCGTGGAGCGTGGAGAAACGAAGCTGAGATCTAATGGGACAAGGAAAGAAGGAAGGTGTTCGCCAAGTAAATTTCCTGTGTATCTATAAGACGCAGAACAGGCGAGGCTGAGATTGGGATTTATTTTTTATTTTTTATTTTTCATTTTTCATTTTTCATTTTTTACTTTGGACCTTACGCATCAAAATTCAAAATACCCCACTCTTTATTCCACGTTTATAATGATTCATCATTCATGTACGGTGTACAATTTTGAGGGGTAAAAATTGAAAATAACTGTAAATTCATTTTTTTATATTTGATTTTTTATCACTATTGTATAGAATCCAGTTTAGATCGCACTTGTATAATTTAACTTGAGCAAAATTTGACTCATAACTCTTTACTATGATACACTATTTATAAAAACCTAATATCTTACCTTTCAGTTGCATTATTTATTTAGACTTTGAGTAAAGTAAATTAAATTACTATGAATTTAATTTGCAAGATTCAATCACTTAATATGATGTGCTAGGTGAGTTTGAATAATTTGTCCACTCTCACTTCAATGGCCCTCACACTCCAGTATGACTAAACCGTATAGGTAAATCATGTTAACTCAATAACTCAGTAAGTGGATGATTAGTTTTTTTGGTGCTCACACGCAACCACCCTCACAAGAAGGTAAAATTCCTACAATGTTGGGTTTCAACAACTATTAAGTGCTAAAAGATACCTTTATATACCTTTATTTTATGATTAATTACTTACTATTATATTAAAAATAAATAAATAAATTGATAGTCATATATAGAACGGATTATGAATTTTGCACCTATAATCTATCACAAGATGTGACTTGTCTCAATTTTCTTTCATGGATTATTAGCTCCCTCCTTTACAAGTTGTGATGATAAATTGAAAATGATAGTTCGTTGCTCATAATTGCATAACCAAGTAGCTAATCGTGGCATGCATCACTATCAATATGAAAAATTGTGTGGCATGGGCAATATTAGCAACAAAATAAAAAATAAAATGGTAGAGTAATTATATATGTAACGTGTAAGATATATTATTATCCATCTTTATGTACCAATTTAATTATATAAAATATGTTAAATAATACAAGATTTAGGTTGATTAGCATTGTTCATTGATATAGCTAAAGTTGTGGGTAATAATATTATTTCCTTTTCTTTTAATAATATTATTTCTTTTTCTTTTATTTTGGCATATGATGAACAACTTGTAGTGTGAGGGTGGAAGACCTCTTGTTATAGGTTCGGCTAAGAAAATGTTGACAAAAATTGAACTTGCAACAGTTATATGTATGAGAATTGTGCTTTACTCGATGACCCCTTTTGAGGGCAGATTATATTATTATTGATGTATGGTTTTCTTGTGCTTTAATTTCCATTGGCTAGATAAAAGAATAAGTGATCCTGTTTTTGTCCGTTTTTGTGGTTGATGTGCCCACACAACCACATGGCTACTTGAAAGTGGTGGATCCGAAGCCTTGGCACTTTTGTCGCCGAGCGTATCCCTCGGGCCGGAGCGGATGAACACGGCATAATTAAGCTCTGGCCTGGGTCTATTCGCCAATTGTGTGTAAGCCTGATTGTCCATATAGTGTATACCTTGGGGTCCGGGGGCTATTGTCGTTGTGCATTAAAGTTGCAATAATGTTTTTTTTTTTCTTTTAAAACTATTACATTGCAGTATCTATTCATATATACTTTCTTAACATGTTGAATTACAAAAGTTAATACCGCCTCCATTCAGTCTCATGATCTCCCATATGAAAAAGTCAGTACATGCTATTTGAGCACAATAATGTTTATTTGAATACTAATAACTAATTCAATAATGCAAATTTAACAGTAATTTTAGATTAGTTCCGCTAGTAAATACTGCAGAATGCCAGAATGTGTCCTTCTTTGTAGGTTTAATTTACTTTTTCACCCTTGATGGGAGTAACCCACAAACCCAGAGGTGGAATGAATTGAAGAAACCAGATCTAGCACGCACAAATATAGAGGCAGAGAGAAATCGAGAAGAAGTCCATTAACAATTGCTAATGAAATCACAGGTTATACTAACACAAATTAAAGCTACATTCTGATCTGGAGAGAGTACTATGCAGCCTTGGCTGTATGACCCAAAGAGATGGAAGCCAGATCACGCAACACAGAAGCGAAATCCGCATCTCCGGGGCTTGTTTGATTTCCCCTCTCTTGATCATCTGCACTACTGCTCCTCCAGGTATCTGTTGGTTCAATCACCGCCGGTGTTTTCATGGCTTTTCTCCGGCGATCATGATCCGCCATCCTGCAAAACCAAAAGCTTCTGTTAGAGTTAGCTAGGTTGGTTGGATTGAAGTGGCACCAAGCTAAGAAGACTAGAGATGGATCGAAATAGTAAGTACTCTTCAGGGAGAGGGAGAGGGAGAGGGTGAGTGATCCCTGAGAGGCAGACTGGAAGTCCAAAATTGGCGTGGAGATTTGGTGCTGCTGAAGAAGCCATTCTTTTTTTGGTTCGGATCGGAGGAAATGCAGCTAGGCCGGCTTAGGGCCAGTATATAAAAATATCAGCATGGACTAACTTATTTGATTTTCGTGACAGATTGTAGATTAAAAAATTATATAATTAAACCCGAGATTTTTATTGGCACCAAATTAAATGCTGATTTTCTCACCCAATAAATTTCTAAGTCACCGTGAGTCTAAGATTTATCCTCACTATCATGCATGGTCTAGGATAAGGAAGAAATTTTAATTTTTGTGGACAAAATTACGCTTAATATGGTTGGCTCATCATGAACACTAGACACTATTATGACGGGGGTGGTGTGGGGCTTGGGGGGAGGAAATTTCTATTTTATGGGCAAGTATAGGATATTAAAATGTAACGTAGCGATCGATCTATGCTTTTGAGCAGGGGGTGAATTATGAGGATAGGGGGAGTGGGGGGGACCTTTCATTCTTGGGGTGTAACAGTGTAAGGGGATGTAAGTGTTCCGTTCAACAAAAGAGGTGCATGTTTTCAGGGAAAAAAAAAAAAAAAAAAGTGGGTGTGAGGCAGAGATAAGATTCCATTTGTGACTTAAAATTTATCACGTGCATCATGCTATATTATCATAAGTTAAAATAAAATGGAAATCAATGTTAAATATGACATTTGTGGGATATATCCTACAATTTAAGAAGAAAAGTGAGGGTATTAAAGTAATTTGATAATTTCTGTATTAAAAAAAAAAAAACAAAGTCAAATGATGCTCTAAGTAATTTTTTGGTTCATTAAGCTAGTTTTAAAAAGTTATTTACTAAACATTTGTTTTAATTATTAGTAAAAAAAAAAAAGGAGTTATAAGCTATGCCAAAAAGTCTTTTACCAAACAAGGTATTTATATTTAATTTCATTCTTTGGTTGGTGCCTTTGTGGGAAATTAAAGAAATCAAAAATAATTTGTATAAAAACTTAAATATGGTGTGAATAATATATAAATATTCAATGATACATGAAGTGGAAGATTTATTAATATTTTAATAGAAATAGCCAAATAGGGTTACAATATACTACTCAGTATATAACTATGTTTTCATTGAATGATGGAGATTCAAATAAATAGAAGTAGAGACATAACTCTAAATGAATGGAACAACAATAATAATCAAGGGAAAATGTGTTATTTCTACTCATTTTTCATTTCCTTTGTATGGCTGAATTGCAATTCATATGGGAAAAACTATGAATTGCAATTCAATGAATTGAGAGAATTTCAATTCTATCCAACCAAACAATGTGCGTAATTTCTCCTTTCATTGAATTACATTGGCATTGAATTTCAATTCATACCAATCAAACACCCCATAAGAATTGAAACTCCAAAAATAAAAAAATAAAAAAATCATACCAACTAAATATGAAAATTCACGGAAACTCTAAAAAATTTCAATTACAATGCTTAAATAGACCATAAAAACACCAAATTCTTCAATTAATTATGTCAACAAATATTCAATGGTTGTCGTTTAACCTTGTGTATTAGTATATAACTAGTGTGAGCAAATCTTTGTCCTCGTGGTTACGTTGACAAGGTAGCCATTTTTCGTGCGAGCACATAAAACACAAACTATGTACACTAATCAAACCACATACCGGACGTTTACTAGTCTTTGTCAAAGTACATTAATTTAATGCCATGATGCCATTTTGTCAAATGAGTTAATAGACTAGCACTAGTATTGCTATTTTTAGATAATGTACGTGGTATTTGATTAAAACAATTATTGGTTTGACAAAATTATACTTGTATATCGCAGGCCTAGGAAAGGTACACGAGGAAAGTGGTAATAAGGTTGTGGGAGTAGGTGAGAGAGGGTGGGTTGAGTTGTGGAAGTTAGATGGTTTGTTGTGAGTTCATTCTCATCTCCAATCACATGGCATGGGAAAAGCCCCACAACCACAAAATCAAAGGAATCCAAGGGGCTCATTAATTTTTATTTTTATTTTTAAAAATAAAAAAAATGAAATATATTTACTTTCAATTTTAATTTAATTTTAATTTTTAAATCAGAGAAATGAGAATTGAAAAGTTGAATTCATATTCAATAGTTACAATATGATTTATTTCAATTCTTCGACTTTCTTTTTGTCTTTCCTCTCATTCTCTATTTTTTTTTGAGCTCTACTGACTCGGTTACAATGTAGTATCTGTTCATAGCTACTTTCTCAACCTACTGAAGCACAAAGAGTCAACAGATGCCTCCACTGAGGCTCGAACCCACTCCCTTCCACATGGGAGTGTACACCGGATGCCGCTTGACCACAAGGCCTTTGACCTCATTCTCTATTTTTAAAATGGGATAAATATATAAATAAACATATTATATGCTTTGTTCTCATTTATCTAGTTTCTAGATAATTTATCCTCGGGCGGTGTACGGTACTATGCTACTTGAGCTTGATTCAATAAATATTTAAACTTGATTAAGTTATTGTCTAGCCAAAGATCAAGTTCGTTAAAGTAATGAATTGAGCCAAATTCAAATATTTTAATATTTGACTCAAGTAACTCGCAAGATTAATTGGGTTTATATATATATACACACACACTAGTTTTGCACGCGCATTGCGCGGCCAATTTAATGTTCAATGTTTGTATTTAAATAGGTAATTTAAAGTATATTCATGATTATATAGGAGAAGTTAATTATATTTGACATTAAAATTAATGTTTAATTTGCACTTTTTTAAAAGTAATTATCTAAATATTTATTGTAGTTGGTATGGTATTATGTAGTATATACTACTTTTGGTTGAAATTACTCTAAGTTTTGTTATTTCGCTTTTGGATAGGTTTGTCATTGTGTCTTCGTTTTCATTGCCTGACCGTTTCTTTTTTGTTGCTAGTGTCTCATCATGTGCAATTGGGTTACTAGTGTTAGTTTGCAAAAATAACAGATTTGGTCTAATTAGTTTTGTTGCATTAAATAAATAGATGCATGGAATCCCTAAGTCAATTCTCTTATACAAATATTTATAAAATTGACGCAGTTATTTTTTAGTCATTGATCATCATAGATAAATGGATAGAAACAGCCATATTAATTCATCCCCATCTTCTACTGTAAATTAAAAAGCATAATATTCAAATCAATTTGATCTGCTTTACAGATAAAGAATACGTGAGATGGTATTACACAAGTGTGAGCGAAGTTCACTAGCTTATCATCTATCAACTGCGCGCATATTATTGGATAATTGACTAATGTGCATGGCTACTTTGTTTACTTCTTAGTCAACAACAGTCAACAAAAAAAATACCGTTTATTCATTTTTTAATTTTTATTTAGGTTGGATCTTGTAACAAAAATTCTGCGTTAAAAACAAAAAATAGAATTCACACAACGGATAAGATCGGCTAATCTCCGACGCTGCTAAACCGTCTCATTGTAAAATTGAGGTAAAACAGGCATGCAAAAACTAAAGCTAGAACAAATATAATCTTCAAAACTAATAAATAAAACAAGAGTGTTAAAAAAAAAAATTAAATAAATTGAGAGACTGTGAGTGTATACGTACACACTTACTGAGGTAGAACAAAACTTCAAAAGAAAAAATATAAATTCAAAATAGGTGTTCGAATAGGTGTAGTGGAGCATGAATCTTGTGCCTAAAGCTTACAAGTTCAATTTCTGATCTCCATTAGTTGTCCATCACTCGTTCAAATTCGATCAATTCCATTTGAATTGAGTTCGTAAAGTTTGATAGCGTGCTTAATTAATTAGTCTAAATGGTCCGACCAACTCAAATAAAAAAGGTTAATTAGTCACTCTTAAAAGAGTCGAAATTAATTCTTTTCCTATTTTATTAATTAATTTATAAATAGTTATGAATATGAAAATTTAAGATACACCAATGCCATGTAAGTTGGTAAATAAAAAAAATGAAAAAAAGAAGAAGAAGAAGAAACTTCTAATAAAATCTATTCTATATATAAAAACAATATCCTCCTCCCAAACTTTCCCGCCCAAAGTTAGTGGTATTTTGGTAAAATCAACTATTTTATTTATTTATTATTATATTAATTAATTTATTTATTAATCTATTAATTATCCATATATATTTATTCACCTATAATATTATTATGGTAAAATGATAAATAGGTAATATAATATGATTGGTGTGATATAATTGGTGATTGAATAATTGGTGATATAATTGGTGATATATATTTGTAATATATGTAAATAGTATAACATTTGCTATTTAAATAGACACTTGGCATTGTCACCATCGAATTCCTGTACTCTCTTATTTACACCGAATAGCAATGGCTTCACTTCACTCTGAACTTCACCCTAGGCTCATATGGAATATCATCAAGCTTAGAGTGCTCCGTGTCGTTCATCTTCCAGATCGAGACAAGAGATTCTGAAAAAATAAACTCCATAGAGTGTGTGGTCCATGATTTTGAGGTATTTTTTTTTACTATAATATTAATATTTATGCATATTTGTAGTTTTTTTTTACAACATTTTATTTTAACTCTACAAATTTAGGGAACCTTTATACACATGCATATTCCTGAAGAGTTTGTTCAAAGGTGGTTCAAGAAATTTAAAGAAGGTGGAGTATATCGAATTTGTAGATTTCAAGTGGTTTATAATACATATAAAAACAAAACTACAACACACAGGTATATGCTCAAATTTTCTGAAAAAAACCACTGTTGGAGTATTGAAGTATCTAGATTTACCTAGATATATTTATGACAGGGAAGATTACAATTTTTTTGAAGAGCAATGTGATTACAAAAATGAGGAATATGTTAACACCTCTCAAGTTTGAAATAGTTATCCAAAAATTCAAATAGTTATTATTCTATAAAATAAAATGCTATTAAAATTAGTTATTTCTTATATTAGTCATTGTTCCTATGTAATACGCATTTGACACTTATAATGGCACATCCAATGGTTGAGTTCATTACAATTTAACAGTAATTGTTTTCTTGAAATATCTTAGATCGTCAAGGTCGTATAAGCACCAACCAGCATCACATCTGCAACCTTTTCAATAAAAAAAAAACATACAGATCATACCATGAATTCAAATCTGGGCAATTAACTACTCCGTATTTTTTTTAACCATATCAGATTATCAACTAAGTAACCATATTATTGGAATTGAAAATTAAATCAAGAATGAGATATCATTGAAATTGAAAATTATAGAAAAATATCTATTAATTACATTAAGTATAATGCACATATATGTATTCATCTATAATAAAATACAAATTTATTGTATTTTAATTTCTAACCATTTATAACCAATATTCAAATGGTTATAATAGAAAATTAAAAAGAATTCCTGATAAGGAAGCCTAATAAAATACAAATTTATTGTATTTTAATTATTAACCATTTATAATCAAAATTCAAATGGTAATAAAAGAAAAAAAAATCAAACCTCTTGCCATTTGTTTGTAAATATAATGTTAATGCTGATATCACGTCAACTTAATTAGGGTGATGGGATTGAAATTATGTTACGGTCCTTACGGAGTAATTTT
>CM008334.1:16087076-16097468 GCA_002525835.2 Ipomoea batatas | reverse complement strand
ACCAGAAACATACTAGATGGTAATTATTCATAATAAAGTTGTGGAAGTGGGAATCCCCAGTCTTGTAATTCTCTAAGTTCCATATAGCATTCGTCTAAAAGTTTCTTGTACTTCATAACAGCACCATAAGTCTTCATGTTTTGAAAAGTATTTTTTATTTAATTTGTAAATTCAGTAATAGAGCTTTTAGCAAAAGCAATTGATGCTTTCAAACCATTATAGTATAAGTGATCTGTGTGAGTAAGTGGAAATTGTCTTTCTAGTCTCCTAAGTTCACTATAGCAGTGTCTAAGAAATTTTTTATATTCTCTTACATAAAAGTTATTCATAGTAAAAATATGTCTCAAGATAGTAATAAGCTCTGATACCAAGTAGGTGGGGGGTGTGCTCCCGCAGGAGTGGAGTATGCCTCAAATAGAGGTTTAGGGTATGCCTCAAGTAGAGGTCCGGAGGATTGGGCAGTAGTTGACAAACTCCATATATTGTCAACTAAACATTGTTCTTCTTCAGTAAGTTTCTCGCGTAGTGGAGTTTTGAACTGATTCCTTTCAGGAACAACAGCCAGTTCAAATTTGTCTATCTTAAAAGTCTTCTCCATAGTAAAGTCTAGAAAAGTTCTGCAAAACTTAACCAGTTGTTAGAATAATTTATGGAGGATCATAAAGTTTGTAGTCTAAAATGTTTCTGGAAAGAATATCAGCAAGTCTATTATCTTTCCCTTTAGTATGTTCCCATTTAATATGGAATCCTCTAGTCAGCACAAATTCTCTGAATTTGAGCCATCTGTTTGCAGTAAGTTTTCTTTCATTTTTAGTATCTGCAAATTTTACTATGGACTCACAATCTGTCCTTATAGTAAAAAATTTTCTTGAAAGTATAAAAAGTGCAAATTTTTCAAGTACATAAATAATAGCAAGTAATTCATAATCCATGGAAGTTAAGTATCCTTTCTCCTTAAATACACCAGAAGTGTATCTGCAGAGTTTTTCAGTAGATTTCGGAGAGTATTCAGTTGGTTTCTTAATAAGTATACCTCCCCATCCATCTTTACTTCCGTCAGTTTGGACTATTAAGTAGTCTGATTCTAATGGCAAAGCCATAGGTTCAAGTTGTTGAATTTTTTCTTTTATTTGTTGGACAATTTTAATGTCCTGATCATTAAAGTTTCGATAACCTTTAGTTTGTGATTTATTGTAAAGTGGTGTAGTAAGTTTTGCAAGATCTTTGAAATAAGGTCTTGTATAGCTTACTAATCCTAAAAAGGATTGTAGTTGTTTTAAGTTTTCTAGTTTATCAGGAAATTCAAGTATTTTCCTGGAAATATGTGGTTGAAGTTTAATAGTACCTTCTCCTATCTCAGCCCCTAAAAAAGAAATATGGTTTTTGCAAAGTTCCATTTTCTTTTTAGAAACTATAAGTCCATATTTTTCAAAAATAGTGAAAATAGTATAAAGATGAGCTCTATGCTCTTCTTTAGTTTTTGAAAAAAACAAGTATATCATCAATATAGATGCAAGTAAAATCATAACAGTCTTTAAAAAAGTCATCCATCATTCTTTGAAAGATTTGAGGAGCATTTTTAAGTCCGAATGGCATAACTATCCATTCAAAAAGTCCTAATGGACATGAAAAGGCTGTCCATTCTATGCTTTCTGGATGCATTCTAACTTGCCAAAATCCAGATTTTAAGTCGAATTTTGAAAACCAGTTTCTATTCTGTATTTTGTTAATCAAAGTATCTTTGTCAGGGATACAATACCCATCTTCATAAGTATTGTCATTAAGTCTTCTGTAGTCAAAAACCATTCTGGATTGACCACGTTTCTTTTCTGCTTCTTTTTGGACTATAAAAGCAGGAGTTCTGTGTCTAGAAGTTGATCTTGTTATAATACCAAGTTTTAAAAGTTGGTCGATGTGCATTTTAAACTCATCTTGTTCCCAGGGTCCATACTTAAAGTTTTGGGATTTGATAGTTATGTCTGGGTTTATTATTTCAAGTTTACATTCAGTCTTATTCTTTTCCCAGAATTTTACAGGATTTTCTCCTATAATTTCTATTTGTTCAAGTCTTTTAACCAAAGTTTCTAAGTCATTTTCTCTTAGTTCTTTTTTGAAGTTACTAGTTTCTACTAAGTGTAAGTTTAATTCTATTCCCTCAAGATTCTCTAGATGTTCTGGAAAATCTTGCAAGTTTTCTGTATTTATGCAGTTGCAATCTTTATTGTTACTGCATTTACAGGAGTCTAAAACTTTGGTTTCAAAAGTTTTGGCAGGAAAATTTGAAATAATAGGAATCTGAAAACAATTCCTACTAAGAGTTAAGTAGTCTTTGTTAATGGTTATTTGACCATTATTATAAAGTATAAAATCTAATCCCATAATTACAGGAACATTATGGTTTTTAAGTGTTCTTACCCAAAGTTTGGGCCAGTAAAAAGATTCTGACCAAGTATTACAGTTTGTTTGAAACTTGGCCTGTATATTTTTTAGTTGAGTATCAATAGATACTTGAGTTCCATCAAATTGGGTAGATTTGACGGGGGTAACTTTAATAGTTTTTTGTTTAATTGTTTCTGGTAAAATTCCAGAATCAATTGTTGAAGATGTTGCACCAGTATCAACAAGTATTGGGACAAGTAAATCTATTCCATGTATTGAAAGTTTAGATGGAATTATTACCTGAGTGATTCTTGTAGTATTACATACCAAAGGTATATTTGTGCTACAAGTTTTTTCAGTTTGAGTATTAATTATGTTTTGTTCTTCAGCAGTTATCTCAGTGATTTTGAGATCAGTTTCAGCTTCCTCAGTTATTACTTGTTTTCTTTTTTCTAAGAGTTCAAGTATTTTTTCAAGTTTTTCTTCAATTTTGACCATTTTGTTTTCCAAAGTAGTTACTTGTTTTTCTAAAATTGTTATCTTTTGGTTTTCCCATTGAGTATTGTTAAGTTTATTATTATTTTCTGGGATAGGTATATTGAAGTTTTTTGTAATACAATTATTACAAATTTGTTTAAGACAACTTTGGCATTTCCATCTTCTGTCGAAGGCTGGATACCATTTACAGATATGACAACAGATGTTGTCACTACCTGATCTATGTTTCCAGGAATGTTTACATTCCATAGTTCCAATTGTTTAGTCTATCCATAAGGATATTAAGTGAGTCTTGTTCTTCAGGGATTTCAACCTCTTTGGTCTCAAATCCTTCTAAAGAACATATACTCCAGATTTCTGAAGTATCAGAAATGTCTGATGTGATTTCAAGTATGTCTTCATTAATAGTGTTTACTAAGTTTGCTTCTTCATTAAACAAGTTGTTTCTGTTTGGACAAACAGAAGATAAGTGTCCAGGTTTCTGGCAAGCATAACAAGTTATTGTTTTCTTGTAGTTTTTGTTTGGATTGTATTTAGTAACATGCTTATCTTTATTAAGATAAGGTTTTTTAGCAGTTGATTTTCTTATGTATTTTCTTTTAACATAGTTTCTCTTAGGTTTTGCAGGTTGTCTTCTGGGAGTTGGATCATCTGGATGTTTCCCATATTGTTGTGGAGTGTAGATGTTTTTACAAAATCCTACATTCTTTTGTTTCAAGTCTCTTTGGATTTGTATATAAGTGCATCTAGTTTTAAGTTCGCTGATAACATGTTGGATTCTGGTTCCCATGTTATCAAAAAGTTCTTCTTTAGGTATTAAGTTCCAAGAATCATGGATTTCTTTTCCTAAAGGTCCAGGTAGTTTTGAAAAAAGTCTTTCTCCAAGATCTTTAGAGAAGTAGTTCCCAGAGGTACATGCAAGTGATAAAAAGTCTATTAAGAAATCTATAACCTTATGCCAATCATACAATTGGATTTGTTCTAGATCTCTCATGGCTTCAGCTTGTCTTATAGTTAAGCCAGTGTTTGCTTCTCTTCCAGTGAGAAGTGTGTGTATTTGGTAAGCAAAGTTGTGTATACTATTTCCTTGCATTGCTAATTCTGCAAGCTTATCAGGAAATCTTAGTTTAAAGGCTTCCCATGCTGCTCTAGCAGTTCCACCTAAGTAGTTTTCAGCTATCTTAATCATTTCCTCACCATCATTGACGTAAGGATGTTTTGATTCAAAGTCTCTTATTATAAGTGCAGTCCATTGTTCAATATAGTTGTCAAAAAGTTGTGGATGAACCCTAGTTATATTAAGTATAGTTGGTTCATTCTGAGTATCTGTACTTCATGGGGCATCTGTTTTCCTAAAGTTCTCCTATTAGGATTATTTTGGTCATAAATAGTAACAGCTCTTCTGGAGGATGTCCCAAATTATAGCTCATTTGTTCAGGGCTAGTTCTGGGATATGAAGTAGTTGGATGTGATGAAGCAGTTGCTTCATTTTTTCTAGAGTTTATTGTTTCAAGATCTACAAAGTTTTTTACAGACATTGGTTCAGTTTCTGATTCAAAATCTTTTTTGAATTGTTCAATATCCATAAGATATTGGTGGAGTATTTTTTTTTTAGCTAAGTTTTGGTTAAGTTTTTCAATTATGTTTGTATCAACTTTATTTTCCAGTTCTTCATTAAGTGTTCACTGTGTTTAATTTTTTGTTGGATTTGTTCTTCTGTTAAATCCATTAGTTATCTTCTTCTAGATCTTTCTGATCAGAAGCTTCATAGTTTCCGAACCTTAAACATAAAGGTCCATTCTTTCCTTCTGAGTAAGATGTTATTTCAGTGGGTTTTAAAGTTTCTGGTTTAGTTACAAAAGTTTCAATCTTCCATTCTTCTCCAGCTAAAAGAGAAGATGAGACTGGTTTTGGTCCAAAGAATTTTATCCCTTTGGACTCAATAGTCTTGACAATACTGTCAATCTTGATTTTGTATCTAGGACAGACTTGAGTAGATAATTTTCCAATGAAAATTATGTCTACTGACAAGTTTGCTCCTTGAAAGTTTCCAAATCCTTTGGTCTGGATTTGAAAAAGGAATCTGTGAATGTCTTTAAGTGCAATAGTGTAATCAGGAAGTAAATAATGTACTCCTACATTATTATTCATGTCTATCTCAATAGCTCCTATCATTTGATCTTGAGTTGAGTCTTGAATTCTAGTATCTAAAGCAGTTATGAGTACTTTTGCTCCGTACTCTTTTCTGATCAGTCCTTTGATCACAACAGTTATCATCCCAAGATGAACATAATTCATCTTTTTTAGTTTAAGTTGCTTAATACTTTCTTCAGTCATTAAGCTAAAAGTTTCTGCTCTTCCATCTGGAATTTCGAGCATTTCAGATCTATGAGTTTTGATTAAAATAGAATCATTCTGCATGAATCCAGTTCTATACAAAGTAGAAGGTCTTAAAGTATTGATGAAGTCATTTGACATAACCTCAGTATCTCTGTCAATATTGACAATTTGTTCTATGATTTGAGTATTTCTACTCATATTTGGTCTAAAAAGTCTTCCTACCCATGAGGAACTAGTAGTTTGGTCTAAAGTTGTGGTTCTTGAAGAACTTGGTTCTTCAGAAATAGTTCTTGAGGTTCCAGTAAAGGGCTTCATTTTTTGTTTAATTCTTCTTTATAATCTTTAAGATTATACATTAAGAAGTTTACTTGTTTCTTTTTTGTAAGTTGTCTAGTTTCTGTTGACACTTTGATTTGTGAAAACTTTTGAGAAAGTTGGTCTATAGTTTTATTTAAGTTATCAAACTCATTTGGAGTCTGCAGTGGTTGTTTTCCTTTGATTATCAAGTCCATTTTGTCTATCATAGTGTTTACTTGTAAAGTTAAGTTTCTTATTCTTTCATCTATTTTGTCGAAAGAAGTTTTCAAGTATTGAACATTGTTTTTTAAGTCTTCCATTAACAAGTAATAATGGAAATAATTTTTTCAATTCTCTTTACCATATTTTTATGGTCTTCCAAGTCTAATAAAGTTTCTAAGTAGAATTCGTCTTCATAGTTTGGATAGTCTTTGATGATAGCATTATTTATTTTAACTAAGTTTATGTAAAACTGTAACAAGCTTTTAAGTTCCCTTATTGAGTCAAAATAGTTTGAGTGTTGATGTTCAAGTTGTAATTCTGCTATCATTTCTCTTAGATTCATGTTAGCAGATAAGAGTTGACATAAGTTTTATTGATATATTATACATCCAGTTGTGGTAGTTATACTCATGCAAACAAGCATAGTAATAGTCATCATGTGGTATATCAGTAGTTATTTCTTTGTAAATTTTAGTTTGAGCTCTATGATAGTTAATAAGAGTTTTTAATGCCTCAATTATCTCAAAGTAGTTTAAGTTTTCAAGTTCTAAAATTGCTGTCATTTCTCTGTATCGCATTTTAGTATATTATTTTTGAAAGAAGATTTTCAATTTCTTTCACAGTTTCTTTTGTATGTGTATAGTAAGACAAAGTTTGAGAGTAATAAGGGTCCAGTTCTTTATTTGGAACAAAGTCAAAGTTTTTCAAAACTTGTTTGTGTTGTCTCATTTGAGAAGTAAAATACTTGTGGTAGAGTTTCAAATTAGATTTTCTTTCAAAGAAATTCATTCTAATCAGTGACTTGAGTAACTATGCTTCTTATGAGCATAATAATTTCTACAAGATAGTCATAATATTCAGAATAAAGTTGTGGAAGTGAGAATCCCCAGTCTTGTAATTCTCTAAGTTCCATATAGCATTCGTCTAAAAGTTTCTTGTACTTCATAACAGCACCATAAGTCTTCATGTTTTGAAAAGTATTTTTTATTTAATCTGTAAATTCAGTAATAGTGCTTTTAGCAAAAACAATTGATGCTTTCAAACCATTATAGTATAAGTGATCTGTGTGAGTAAGTGGAAATTGTCTTTCTAGTCTCCTAAGTTCACTATAGCAGTGTCTAAGAAATTTTTTATATTCTCTTACGTAAAAGTTATTCATAGTAAAAATATGTCTCAAGATAGTAATAAGCTCTGATACCAAGTAGGTGGGGGGTGTGCTCCCGCAGGAGTGAAGTATGCCTCAAATAGAGGTTTAGGGTATGCCTCAAGTAGAGGTTTAGTCTGTTTCTGGTCCACTGGAATAATTATTATTCCAGTCTCCAAAGTTATCCCAATCATCTGTCTCATGATGATGGTCATAAGTGGGATAGTTGAAGATTTGGAGGTTATCTCCAAGATGGTAAGTGGCATTTGTTTCATAAGGTTTGAGATATCCTCTAAAGTTGGATATGTAGTTTGAAGAAGTGATGAAGTGAGATAACTCTTTGAGTTTAAGTTCTAGTTCGTGTTTTTCAAAAAGTTGACCAACAGACTCTTTAATTAAATCAAGAGTAAAAGTTTCTTGAAAAGTTTGGAATTCTAGTTTAGAGAGTATATTGTCTGAAATCTCAGAAGGGAAAGTTCTTTCTAATCCTTTTTTGATTAAGTTATGGTTTGGTACAGTAATATTGTAATCAAAGTATGTTTCTGAGTTTTGGCCTAAGTAGAAAGTATGGATTTCATCAGTTCCCTGATGTATTTTTTCAGTTAAAAAGTTTTTAGTGCTTTCAAAGTATTGTTGAATAAGTTCTTTATCCATGGCGATGAATAAGTTTTTTCAAGAAGTTTTTTGTTTAAGAAAACCTTCTGGTTTAAGGATTCTTCTCTTCTCTTGCATAGCAGATTGCTGAACTAAGAGTTTTATTGCTTATCTAGATCTATTTAGTTTACGTTTGTTCTTACTTTTATTGCTTTATTATCGGGTTTGTTCCTTTTATCTTCACCTTTTCATCCCTAACATACTAACCAAAGGATCCCATGACCCTCCGTCTACAACCTTAACAACATCTAAGTATTCAAACTCAGGCTCATATTTTCCCCACCTGGGTACTTTCTTTGCCTGACATACAAACTTAGACTACACAGGTTGCTTCGGCTCAAGCAGGACTTACGTCTTTTAGATATGAACATCAAGCATAATAAAGCATAATAATAAGAACAAACACAAAGTAAAGAGATCTTAATAAGTAATATTACCTCTTAGTAGCAATCCGGTTTTGCAGAGAAAAGAAGAAAGTTTTTTAGAAGTAGAGTGTTTTTTGGAAAGGGTTTTTCATTGCTCTGATAATTTTCTTGTGTCTCTTACAAATGTACAAGCTTCTCCTTATATAGAGGGGAGAAGAAGAACCTAGAACTAACTTTACAGCTGTTCTACCACTATTTACATTATTGACACACCGAAGATCAGATCTAGCCTTATCTCATATCTTCGGTTGAAGTGACAAAAAGATAAGGAATCTTATCTTCTTACCTTATAGTCAAAAAGTCTGCAGGAAAAGTAGTGCAGCTTAAAGTAAAGTTGAAAGGGACAGGCCCCCTTATCTTGGCCAAAAGTAAAGTAGTGCTGTCTCCTCAAGATATATTCATATCTTCTGATTCTGAAGACGACAAAGTTCTTGGCAGTATTCTTTTGGTTCTTGACTCGAACCTTCTCCTGTAGGAATTGACAAGTCTTGGGTTGGAGTGAGTAACATCAAAGGGAAAGAAGTATCTGGCTGCAATGCTTGGATCACAGTAAATTTTCCCTTGAGAGTTTTCTCTGAGAATGTTTTTGTTTACAAATTTGGACTTGGTCCAGTTGAAGTTTTCTGCAAGGATCTTGGCCCTGGCTTGGTCAAGTTGTTTTTCCAAAGTTTCTTCAAGTTTCAAAGCTTTAGGTTGTTGGTGTCCTACCTCAAAGCCTCTGTACTCATCATCAATCCTTTGAAAGTTAACTTCGACCAGATGATAACAAGGTTTAGTTTCTTTGAAATCAGGGTAAAGAGAAGTGAAATCAAGTATGAATTTTTTGGGAAATTCAGGAATTATTGTTTCAAAAGTTTCTGCCAAAGTTTCAGGAAGAATTCCAGAGAATTCATGAAGTGGTGAAACATTGGCTGAACTAATCAACCCATGCTTTAAAAGTGATATAAAGCTAACTGGATAATCCTGAAATTTAAAGGCTTTAAACTCAGGAATAAGAAGTCTTGCCCTTCTGATGGCAAATTCTAGTTTGCATAAGCATTCAAAGTCATCAGATTGTTGATTTTCCGGGCAATCTGGAAAAAGTAGAGAACAAGTTTTGTAAGGGTTATAATTGAAATCCCATGAAACTGAGATTCCAGGAGTAGAGATGTGTGAATTAGCCAGCTGGGCTAGGCATTCTTGAAGTAAGGCAAAAGTTTTTATAGAGCATTCTCCAGAAGAAATTGGAGTCTTGGCAAGTGAAGGTGAAGTAACGGATCTTAAAGAAGTGGCTGGAGTTGGGATCTTTCCAAGTGAAGGAATCTCCTTTTCTTTAAGTTTCGGGGAAGTTTTCATCACTTCTGAAAAAGTATTTTCAAGTTTCTTCCTGGGAGTTTGAGGTTCAAACCTTTGAAGTGTCTTTGAGCTGGAAGCTCTAGTTTCTAAGTTTCTCAAAAGTTCCTGATCAGAGAACTGATCCAAGTGTTTTAGGTATTCTTTATACCTTAGTACCTGTTCAGAAATAACAAAATCATCTCCAAACTTTTGGGTTAGCATAATAGTAGCCTCCTCAATACTGTAATATCCTTATACAAAGGATTTCCAGATTTTGGATCTTTTTCAATCTCGTCAAGTTCAATGATCATCTCATCCCAAGTCAAGTATAATTATTATTCCAGTTATATATATATTTATTTATTTATTTATTTATTTATTTATATTTATTTATTTATTGTTGGAAGAAAGAACAAAAAATAAAAAAGTGCAGTGCTGATAAGAATTAATACTTTCACGAGCAGTTTACTTAGTTCTTAAGCGATCTGATAGAATATTATTGTTGGCAAGGATATAGAATTGGATCTTGGTCGTCAGTCATATAGTGTGAGAGTTACATCAAATACGCTATAGGGTGTTGAAAACCTGAGTTGGTTAGTTAGCAAATGTCCGAGATCATACTCTGTAATAAAGGATAAAATCTTATAAAAAATAATTAAGCAAGCAATAAGACCACTGCCTCACCGAGGTTAGCAATCTACCGCATCTCACATGCTCCCCAAAGCTGGGGACGTGATCAGCCTTATGTTTGGACTTCAAACTTAGAGTTACACCAAATGTAATTGACTCTATGAAGCTTTATATGTGTGAAATTTTTTTATCTTTTTTTTTGGGTGAGGTTGAGATAAGAATGAATGATCAATCTAAGCTTGAGATGTGGGTCATCCATATATGTCATTAAAGAAAACAATTGTTTCTTTTCTTTTGGTGTTCGATCAGTTTAATGTTAATTATGTTTATATCGAAACATAATCCAAGAATGTCTTAATTTCTTGTCGGCAAGCTATAAGTAGTCTAGCTAGGACGACGACAAAGATTATTCTGGCATGAGTGGGGGCAGTGCGGACGGCGCACGCGCCGCCGCAAGCCCCCAGGCCCCAGCTGTTCAACTATATATTT
>CM008334.1:16071885-16084897 GCA_002525835.2 Ipomoea batatas | reverse complement strand
TTGTGTGATCACCTATTACTGCTAAAAGTGACAAACAAATTCATTATGAAACTTGTTTGTTAGATCAAGTTATTGAAGGATTTGCATCAGGAATTCTTTCAAGAAAAAGTAGAGATCAATTAATGGTTCCAAAAATATTTTAAAAAAGAAATGAAGACTATGATAGTATAATATTCATTTGATGATCACTTCTAGCAGAAACAGGTCAAAAATGGGGAACTCTAGCTAATGTATAAGGCTTGAGTCATGTTAAATCACATTTCATTCTAATGCATAAACACAAGAACATCTTTGAAGTTGAATCAGAATCAGAATATAGAATTCTTAAAGCATGCTACATAGATAAAATCTACTTAACTGGATGAAATGTTACTACTAAAATCAGTTAAGAATACATCTCAAATGTATCCAAACAACACCAGTTTCAGGTCAAAAATAAATTGCTAATTGCATGGAACATCCTCTGCCTTTTTGAGTTTGCAGAATACCCCTGTTTTGGTCATAAAATAGGGTCCTATTGCTAGCATTCCACCCCTTTCAACCACCACCTACCAGGCTACCATGGTGTTCACTCTCCCATATGCACTTGAGAGTACTATTGTACTCTAAACATTATTTCAAATTTCAAAGATGTGCATGGAAAAAACCTTTTTTAACCCAAAAAGGAGAAAAATTGCAATCACTGAACCCCAATAACCGAGTACCACCACCTCCACAAAAATCAAGAACAAAATAACAAATCAGCAGTCCTAGATATGCACCCTAAAACTTCACACCCTCAAAAATCAGAAACAGAAGTCCCAACTTCACACCCTATTAAATGTTAACCAAATCCATCTAAAACAAAATTATGTCCATTTGCAAAACCAATGTGACATTTCATTACTTAGGCAAGTGGAAGAAGATATAAACAAAATAAAGTTAAAAAATAAAAAAAGAGAACGAAAATGGTATCATGCGAAGTTGGAGCAAGCTATAGAGGGGTACAAAAAACACAGGAAATCCATAGTAGGAAAGGGATCAATGATTTATATATAATTTCTCTACTTATTAAAGATATGGGTAAATGCGGGTAGGTGAAACTTCACATCAAATCAATTTCCACCCATCCAAAATCACCTAAATTAATTTTGCAAATTTGACAGCTCTAACAACAGGATATGTTTTTTTTTTTTTTATTTAAATAATAATAATAATAATAATTTAATGGACGGGGGCACCCAGGGCGCACTAGTTGCGCCACAGTAAATGTTTAATTTGAGCCTGCATACATCATCCTTTTTCAACTTACACTGAATGGAGCATTTTTTTCCTTGATGAAAAATCACAATTTCTTGTATTTCAAGAGAGCTACGAATCCATTAAAAATACTTTACCTATACATCCTCTCCATAATAATTGAAATTAATTTTGTGGAAGATACAAGAAATAATGAAATACCTTTGATTTGTGTTGATTGTTGGGAAACATTTGATTGTCTTACAAGTTCAAAAGCACAGAAAGCATGCCTTTTAAATTTCGAGTGTTATCACGCTACAGAAGTCCTAACTCATGCTACAAAGATAATATTTACTTAACTGGGATAATAACTTGGCATTCCCTTTCGACCACAAGATGAATACATGTGATTATATTCTAAACATCACTTTCAAACAAAAAGTGGTTAAGAGCCAAGTAGGGGTAATCTCACAATAATGCTGTCTACCAAGACTACTCTACCTCAACTGAGCATATCACCACCACCATAATTTGTATGACAAATCAACACCAGCGGGCCCAAATTTCGCAAGATAAAAATCTCTTCAAATTTTTATTATTTTCCAAAAAGCTTTTTTTTTTTTTCAATAATTAAAGGGCATACTTGTCAAATAATAGTGCAGTAGATAATATTCAAGCTTCACCATAGTGATGCATGGTGTCATGCTGGATTTTTTATGTGCTTATCTTTGAACTCTAACAGGATTGTTTAAAGTTGAAAACCCACAAGGGATGCCATGCAAGTAACTGAAGTTCTACGCTAATGGACTTGAGATTTTAGAATGATTTCTACATAATTTTTCCAATTATTAGATTATATGGGTGTAAGCAGGTAGGTGAAATTTCATGGTGAGCCATATTCTGGATCAAACTTCACCCCTAAAAATTTCTACATTTTGCAGCTATACATGCAGGACTTTTGAATCCTATAAATCAATGCTACAAAGTTTCAATTGAAATTAGGCAGGTGAAATTTCATGGTAAGCCATCTTCTGGATCAAAATTCACCTAAAAAGTTCTACATTTTGCAGCTATACACGCAGGATTTGAATCCTTTAAATCAATGCTATAAAAATTCAATTCAAATTAGGCTGAAGTATCAGTGCAATTTCCTCATTGCTTCTGGTAATAGTGATTAATAAAGCTCAGCTTTTACAAAACCAACCAAATAAAGACTGGCAAACCTGAATGCCAATTAATTTAAGTCCTAAACTTTGACCACATGAATAAGACTTAGAATTTCATCTTCATTTGCATCTAAGAAACATATACGGCTTAACGGACAAGAGATAAATTAGGGCAGCGAAACGAAGTACCAGAGAGAATACGGAAACTAATCGGAGGAAGGAGCAGAGAGCATCTCCACGAGCTTCTTGTCCCGCCTTTCCATCGCTACATCCCACACGTCATTACCGATGTGCTTAGGCTGTAACGTTTACCGATCACATAAATCAGCAAATAAATAAACAAATCAAGCAGAATTAAATTCAAATGAACAATCTTCGGATGAAAAAAAAAAAAAAAACCAATAGAAGGAAGAGAAGAATTGCAAAATGTAATGAAGAGAAGTACCCGGCCATGGTAGGTTTTGTGGACAAAGTATTGGATATTGCCGGCAACGCAAAGCATACCGGCGATAATTCCCAACGGCAGCGCCGCCTCCAACCAAACAAGCGTCATTTCCTCAGCCTTCGGTTTCCCCCCTCGAGTTTTACAGTAACAGTTCGAAAACGCACAGCAAATCAGCGGAGACGAATTGAGACAGTGGAGAAGAAGATGCTTTCAGAGTTTCGATTTGGTTTTCTGAAGATTGGGATTTACTTTGATAAAAATTAAAAAATAATAATAATAAATAAAAAATAAAAGATTGGGATTTACTATTGGGCCAATTCACTTTGGGCTATAGCCCAAATTTACTTATTTCCACTTATTTTTTTCTCTGGGTCTAACTTTCTTCTTCCACTATATACAGAAAGAATTTAAAGACAAATGGGAAATTTGTACTCTATACTTATTTTGTTTGCTTAATTCAATTAATAAACGTTAACTTAAACTAATATATAATATTACTAGTATTTCTATGCGCAATGCGGAAAAATATATGTCCAATATTAGTACTCTACGAATAAAATGGTAGGACACTGATTTAAAGTGCATAGCCAAACTACAACACCCCTTAATAACACTGCCAACATAAGAAAAATCCAAGGATGAATTATTTAAGAGGCGACAAACATCGAGCTGAGACAGTCATACTCAATTCTCACATGTTGCTAATCCTCTTCTTTAAGCCAGGATAAGGCTTCATTAACTGATACGGCCTTTGTTAAACTCGATGTTGAACTGCAACTATCATGTTCCAGTCGTTGAGGATGTTGGGTACTATTGCCATGATTTCATTGGAGTTGATTAACATTGAAAAATATAAGAAAATATATGATTGATGCATGTGCATGGTAACAATAGTTGGTAAAGATAACGGAAGTTATAACGATATGTATATTTTTGACCAAACTATTTAGTCCATCAATTATATACATGATCCGGTCATTATAATAGGTTTTGAAATTTCAATATCCACACAAGATTTATTTTAATTTTATAGTATAAATAATTATAAATAATAAAATATATAATTATTTCTGAAAAAGGGTTTAATGAGGTTAAATTTATTTTGCAATGACATGGTATAAAATGATTTAAAATCAGTGTATACTATGCAACAACTATTTTCTCATTATTATATTTGTAAATTTATAATAACATGAAGCACCAGTGGTCTAGTGGTAGAATAGTACTCTGCCACGGTACAGACCCGGGTTCGATTCCCGGCTGGTGCACTTTTGAAACGATGATGAAGCATGTGCATTTGTGGCGATTGGGTCGCCATGGTTTGTCCGATCTATAAACTGGATGAATAATAACAGGCTAACAGCGCACCTCTGAGTTTCTGTTTGGAATTTTTTATGTCTTTGAAAAAAATGCATCCCTTTACCGTACTTTTTTCAGCTTAGGAGGCTAGAAACAACACTGAAAATGTCTTGTTTCATGTGAATGAAGATAGAATAGTTAGAAACTTGGATGGATCATGGATGTATCTTCTTAAGTTTTGAAACAATGCTAAATGTTGCTTGATAAGCTTTGCTAGGAAATGTTTAGAATACTAAAATTGTTTATCAAATCATCATATATCCCTCTTAGTTGAAGGAGTTGTATATTTATTACCAGATATGAATTTGTTTTGAATTTTTTTGTTGGTTATCGTTTTATGATGTCTAGAATATAATAATTGTGTCAAAGTGATATATTCAGATTGTATTATATTTCTGGTTACGGATATGCTCTTTTAACTTTTAGCACATTTTGAGGCTTTGGCTCTGTTTGGCAGAGCTTATTTAGGAGCTTATAGCTTATTTTAAGCTACTAATAAGCTATAAGCTCTGTTTGGTAATGTTCTCAAAATAAGCTAGTAGCTTAAAATAAGAGCTTATTTTGAAACGCTACTGTAGGTAGCTTTTTAAAAATAAGCTAGTAGCTTATTAACTTTTTTTCATCTTTATCCTTATTATTTTAAATAAATGACATCATTTACCCCACCCAATTAAAACTCTTTTGGCCTTTTCAATTCGATTAATATGTTTATTTGTAATTTCAATTTGACATATGTGTTTGAACAATAATTTTTGTATGAACTAATTTTATGAATTATGATATTTTGTTTTACTTTATATATTCTCAAATATATGTTCTTACTTTATATTTTATTAAAATATATTAATTTTATTATTTTAAATTTTAATATGTAAACAAACTTATTTAAATTTAAAACTATTTAAATTTTATGAAGATGTCCTTTTAAGTCTTTTTACATTTATCAACTTATCAAAAAGCTAATTTTACCAAACACTTTTAAGCATAACAGCTCTTCAGATTTCAGCTTCGAACTTATAGATTTTCAGCTTTCAGCTACCTTTTCAGCTAGGTTTGCCAAACATAGCCTTTATATGATAACTGCAATTACTGTTACTTTTCTTTTCATATGTTAGGAACTTAGGATATATATGGCCATGTTTGGTAAGTGGTAACATAGTTAGTTTATAGTCAATTTTGGCTTGTTTTACCACTATTAGCTATTTGACTTGGTTAAACAACCAATGCGTGTGTTTGCTTAATTAACTTTATGTAATATCTTATTGTTCCAAAATACTAAAATTCAAAAAGTTGCTCAAAACAGTTTTTTCGATCAGTTTTTTGAGAAAGTCATTTTGTATGTAAGTAGCTATAGCTAACAGCTAATTTACCAAATATATTTCAATATCCAATATACGTACCAAACTTGTATTACTATATAACATAACTCAAAATACCCAAACAAATAATCTATTGAGTTCAATCAAAGTCTAAAACTTGGTGTAGAGTTCAAGTTTTAATTGTGATAATGTGAATAATGTCTATTTTTAAGCGTAAGTAAATAAGTTATGCTTATATAAGTAAATGTGAGTATAAAAAGATAGAAGATAGTAATCAGTAAAAGAAGATGATAATGAACGTTGCCATAGTAATGAATAAATTAAATATGTAAGTAAATAATGGTGATGAGAATGTGGTTATATTAATACATAGCCAAATAGATGATAGATAACTCAATTTTCTATTGAAAAAAATAGCTTTTAAAAGTTCTTCAATTTTCTATAAACCTGTAAAATGTTTTCAATTTTCAAAATGAAAATTGTACTAATAAACATGTTTTTTTTTTGTTATATATTCTCCAATTCCTTAATTTTCCAGAAAATCAAAGAAATTCTCGAATTAGTAAACTTACTCACATTCTTGTAAGATTTCCTCTCTCCTTCCCCTTCCCATCCCCTCAACCTCACTCAAAACCCACAAAAAAAAAAAAAAAAAATCCAAAAATACCCTATTTAAAGAAGCTCTATACAATTTCCAATTCGAGCTCACGAAACCAAAACAAGTGAAGAAGCTATCCGATCCTTAAACATATTGGCCTGTTTGGTAAAATAATTAGCATATCAACTAATTTTGATTTATTTGACCACTATTAGCTATTTGACTTGGTTAAAAAATCAATATATGTGTTTGGTTAACCAACTTTTTGTAACTCTACAATGTTAAAATTAAAAAACTATTCAAAATAACTTTTTCAATTAGCTTTTTGAGAAAGGAAATTATATCAAACAACTATCAGCTAACAGCTAATTTACCAAATACCTTTCTACAATTAGCTAATATTATCAACTAGTTATATCATCTAACCTAATCAACAATAGTCATTTATCAAACATGGCAATTAACTTCTTTTCATAAATAGTTTTTTTTTTCTTCATGTTTCGATGTTTTCACACATACGAAATGGATAATCATGTTTAGGAACAGTGCATCAATCATCATGGTACACTTAATTACATCCACGTGAATAATGCAGTAATATAATGAAAGCGATGGGGGGAATGTACGTTTAATGAATAATGCAAGTTGCCGATTAACAATGAAGGTTAAGTCCTAATCACGCAATAAATTAAAGATTAAAACGCCCTCCAATCTCAAGACAAAGATTCTGGAATTTCTAAATTGGTTAATACGCGTAGAGCAGCCAGAAAAAAATGAGTTGGACAAACCCTAAAACACATTTAACCAACAGCAAAACTCCAAAAGCAGTGACAAATACGGCGCCGCTGCCGGAGGACTAGCCGGCATTTAGCCGAAAGGCATATACTGCGCCGTAAAATTCTCCGGTGAACTTTGTACGGTGGTTGTCGGACATGGCGCCACGTGTTCATATACGGGAAACGACATGGTAGGATTGTAGTTGAAACACAAAACGACAGGTCTTTCACGCGTAATATGTGTATATGCCAGTTTGGTATATATAATTATAATTATAATTATTTGTCCTATACGGAGTAATAAATTCTTATTTTCATATTCTCAAAACCCTTACATGTCATGTGCCATTTTCATGAATCATCATACTATGTTGTTTTTAAAATGTTTATGTATTAATATTCAACTTTTTTTTTTTTTTGAGTACGACTCTATTATAATGCCGTATCTGTTCATAATTATTTCTCACTTCACTGAGGCTCAAACCCGCCTCCTTCCATATGAGAGTGCAATCGAGTGCCAATAAACCACTAGGTTTTGGCTTGTCTAATTGAGTAAGTAAATAGAAATAGTTTTATCTAAAATTGATTGATGATACTAATAAATATTTAGATCAAACAAAATATTTTACGTTTATTGTTACGCTTTTAAGAAAATTATATAATGTCGAATAATAACAATGTGTGTGTGGATGATATATGACGAGTCTCTTTCAAATTAATTATAGATATCAAACATCAGGAATGTAATGATATTAGCGATATGGTGGGTTGATGAACCTCAATTTTTCCTCAAAGGTTGTGACAATATTGCTAAAATATCACCGAAATCCTAATGACATGCTATTACATGTCACTAATCGTTTTATTAACTTCAATGTACTAAATTGGCATATTAATGTTTTTAATTGTAATTTTTAAACATTTGGGGATCGTATAAAATTCGTATTTGACCATTTTTCCATTGAAAAATAGGAAGGGATGTCGGCCACGCTGTCAGTCCAGCTTAGATATGGTTGGCACATATGAATGACCATTGGCCGCATGCACCCAACATACAAGTGGGCCCCGTTCCCACGGGAAATCATGGTTTGCATGCATGACGTGAAAAGAAAATCTTATTTATCTGAATGGATATTTTCGTCAAAAGAAAAGTCATTGAAAATGATCCAAACTTACCTTTCTTCAATTATACTAATTCGTAATTACACACAAAAAGGATAGACATGGCATCATCCAACCCAAGATATTCATCTTAAACTTATCCAAATACTTTAACTACTTGTGGTTGGAATAAAAGAAATAAATTTACAATATTGTAAATTATAATACATGGTCACATGTTAAACAACTTGTGCTCAGATGATATTTCTGTGACTTTTCTTGAGAGAAGATCACATGATCGAACTCCAGTAGTGTGATATTGACTCTTTGAATTACAATAGATAGAGATCAGAAAGTATAGAATCGATATTACTTTGTAATAGAGTCAATAGTACTCAAAATATGTATACCTAAAATGACATTTTTTAAAATCAAAATGATGGGAGTATACTCAAAACTGTCACACAAACATTTATGTTGCATAAGACTTCTTCTTGCCCAAGGAACACACCCATATACAATCGATTTTCTGTCACAATCACGTCATTCTCGCTAGGTGGCTCTAATATAACCCACATAGCCAACCAACCAGTATTTATCTTGAAAAGTCATATTAACAAGGCGATCTCACATTCCATCTAAATGACATAATTTGTAGCATCTATATATTTTTTTGTTGTTGTATTCATTTACTATTTGTAAATTGATTAGTCTTATTATACATTAATTAGTTACACCATTACCAGGTGTAAAATTTATTGCAAATAAGATTACAAAATGAGTGACTAAGTGGTTGTACCATGATTCTCATACCTAAAAAGTCACGACGAGTTTGATTATTGCCAACATCAAATTGATTGAGCCAATCACATATGATTTTCCTAGTACAATTGATCTCTCATGTGTAGTTGATGGACTATTACACATATATTGGAGTTTATTTAATGCACTTGTGATTACATGTATCTTTTGTAAAAAAAAAATAAAAAATAGTGCAAATATAAAATAAGTTTTGTTTTTATAAATCATGTAGAAAAGTAATTGCATCGCTAAAAATGGCATTGTTGAGTGGGGCCATTGATGCTAAGGTGGTCCCTTGGAGAGGAAGGCTCCTTTGTCTTTTATTATGGTGTGAAGGATGAACATGGCTGCTCAATTGCTTTGCCTCTTGTTGTCAGCTGCCAGGTAAACACATGAATCTTCTAGATCATTTGAAGGAGAGTATTTGTGGGTCCCAAAACTCCATTGTCACTTCATGCCTTTTAATTCTATTTATTTTTTTTTTTTGAAAATAACACAGAACTATATTAATTCAAATCCAAAGATAACACATTACAAATGATAGGGGGAGGGTTAGAAAACCACTCCGAGCAACCAGACATAGAAACAGACTGCCGTGCTAACAAGTGGGCTGCCTGGTTCGCAGATCGCTTCGCAAAGACTAAACTAGACTGAGTAAACATACTCATTAAGTTTTTAATTTCTGACAACACTACATGAAAGGAAGAGTCTCCCAAATTTGAATTGAGACCTTGTGTAACTTGGAGAGAGTCGGTCTCAATAATAACCTTGTCAATGTTAAGAGTTTTGAGCCAAGAAAGGGATTCCCGAATAGCTACAGCCTCGGCTTCTTTAGAACTGTAATAGCCCCTCCAATGAGACCCTCTAGCTGCAACAAAAAGGCCAAGATCATCTCTTACGACGCAACCAAAACCCATTCTGGCACCTTGCTTGTCAATGGCTGCATCCACATTCAACTTAAGGAAGCCTTGTTGAGGTTTAGTCCATGTAGCATCAATGGTGTTTCTCTTTTAATTCTATTTATATTCATTCATTCATTCTGGGCATTCTCTCCCAAGTCCCAACTGTTCATTCCCAGAGTCAACTACAATGTTTGGGCAAATTGAGTGGAGAACATTCAAGTCTAAAAAAATATTAGTAATTTCTACCATGCCCTTTCTTTTGTACCAAATATAATTATATGTTCTGTTTTGAATTGTAATATGTATTGTCAACACTTGTCCTCACAATAGTTACTATAAATAAAAAAAAAAACACATTATGCATAATTATACATGGTATAAAAGACAAAGGTATTAATTGACACCTTAGACTTGTTTTGGACTTGCTTTCTTGACCATATGTCTGTACGTGATTTCGTCTACAAAAGGCGAAATTCCTTGTTCTAAAGGCCCCCACAATTTGACTTGATAGGATTGTAGATGAATAAATCACGGTAACTTAGCAGCCCATTAAGTGAGAAGACTAGTGGTTAGTGTCTGGTCCCCATAAGAGAGTCACATTGTGCTACCTTTTCTAATAGATCTTGGTTGGCTTCCTGTGGAAAGTGCAATCTACAAAAGATCACTCAAACTCAAAGCATCCACTTCAAAAGCAGAAAAGCACTGGATTTTACCTGAGGCTCAAGCCTATAACCCCAGTCAAGATAACTAAAGATACAAATTTGTAACCATAAGGTCACAAGTCCGAATTCCAGCTTTCTTGGTTTAAACCAGTCAGTTATAAACAACCTAGGCTTAGGGTTTCCTCGTCACTCCAAAAAATGCTCGGCTTTTAACTTCTGCCCTAACATTTTGGCTAATCAGCCGGTAAGTGCCGTGAGAGAAAATCATTGCAGTGTGGTTTATAGAGCCTGTTTGCAAGATCAAAATTCTATAGGCGGACTAATTGGGGTAACACAATTAAAATGAGGTATTTACCTGTACTGCATTGTACTCTATAGCTACTAAAAGAGAACAATTTCCTTGTATTGATATGGAGAAAATCATTAAATCCGATTCTAACGTCTTTCAGAGAACAATTTCCTTGTATTGATATGGAGAAAATCATTAAATCCGATTCTAACGTCTTTCAGGCACTCTTTTTGGACAAAAACATACTGTTACCGACTTGCAGATGGCCATTACCTTATGAAGTTATGATGCTCGGAAGCATAGAGGAGACCAAAACGCAAAGTAAAGATGAAAGGGATATCGGGGGTGTTTGACAGTTGACACGGCTTGGGTGATCGAAGACCGTTTTAAACAGAACATTTTACAATCAACATGTTCAGGTGAGGCAAAAACAAGACACGAGGTAGTCACACACAAAGATTTGTATTTGAGAAACTTGTCTTTAGAATCATAGTGACAACAGAGGGCTCTGCAGCCTTTGATTTTTAGTGAGTTTAAAGATACACTTGACTTCACTGACTAAATAGACTCACAGCCTCTCTTAACCACAGAGAATAGTGTTCACCGCTGAGGCCTGAGAGAGATCCAATCTAAACATCTTTCCAAAATTTTAAAAAAGTATTTTAAAAAAATGAAGCATATCCTCTATAAACAGTTTATGACGACTGAAAACTTACCACAACCAACCAGTCTGAACAAGTATGCACACAACTAATGGAGAAAACAACTGCTAAATTTTTATCCATCCAAAAGTTTAAAGAAATTCCTCATTCGAACAAGTCCTAGTGGAATTCAGGCTTAGAAGCATTAGCACCTAATTTCTCTAATTAAATGTGTGGGTGGAAATGGTTAGGTGAAATTTCAGAGGTCAACTAGTTATCCATCCAAATTCACCTAAAATCAGTTCATTTAACATTTTAACCATGGGAGACATTCAACTAGAGCTTCATACTTTGACCCTCTTCAATGTCCTTCCAAAATAGCTTAAATTTCACAGTTATCCGTCTTTCTAAAAATGTTTCAAAAGGAACCTTATTTACACACTCAGAGGTCTATTCTACGATTTGCACCCCTTCCCTCCTTTGCAAACCAACAATGTTGAAGAAACCAATAAAGGAAGGCTGATGTCAATCCTAAAACAATAAATGTTTTAAACTTCATTTAAACTAAAGAAACTTCCTGCTCGCTCATGCAAAACAAAGTCGATCCCTTTGGGATAGAGATTAAAGTGTTGTAATATTGATGCTTGATTGAAGATAAGTCCTTGCAAAAAGCCAGTCCTAATACAAATCACAATTCTGTGTGTCCATACAATCACAAGCTCAAATCAAAACAGCTAATGATAGGCATTCCATCTTAAACCTAAGCATTAAATCCCATTACTCTACTGCTAAAACTAAAAAAAGTTCAATTAGAATCACAAGAAAACACCAGTGCCCTTAACCGATTGCAGTTTATAATTCAATTGCTAAAGCTCAGATGCCATGAAAAAGATGAAATCCAGAAAGTAGGGACCTTACTAAAATGCAAATTAAGAAAAGGAAAAAAGTGTCAAATAGGTCTTAGATCATTGAACTTAAAAAGTGTGCAACAAACCATCAAACAAGGAAACTATATGCAATTGGGACATTTTTCATTTTTTTTTTCTATTAGAATCTGATCATATTGCTTACATGGTATGTACTAAGAGTCGCACTTTCATCTTCCATACTAGTTGTGTGGAAAGATTGAACCGCTTTCAACTCAAATTGCATTAAAAGAAATCACCAAATGTCTCGAACACTTTTTAAGTTCAATGACCGAATTACACAAATGCAATAAGTTTAGTAGCCTATTTGATACTTTTTACTAAGAAAAGTCCTAAACTTTAACCACATTAACTCCAGAGTGCCATTTGCAGAGCAAAAACTTAACCAGTAAAGATATAAGTTAGGCCAATAAAGTGAAGAAAGGCAAAAGGGACCAACCAGAACTCCAGAAGGAGCAGACTATCTCCATGAACTTACTACACACATATAAATCAGCAGAAATTTTTCGAAATTATGAAGAACAAACTGAAAGAAACAATCTTTGATTGAACAAGAACACAGCAAGAAAACAAGACCCAGAAAAATGGAAAAGGATAGAATAGTAATTACCCGGCGATATAGAATTGCCCAGAACGCAGAGAATTCCGACGATTTCCCGGCCAGCGGCAACGTTCGCCGGAGACTATGGTTTGGGAGGTTACGTCTGATTCCGGCGCCGCCACTGTGTTTCAGAGGTGCAGCTTGCTTTTTACCGTCAGAAGAGCATAAAAAGTTATCATATTCTACTGTTAAAGGCGGACAGAACTAT
>CM008334.1:16001256-16016644 GCA_002525835.2 Ipomoea batatas | reverse complement strand
TTTTTTTTTTTTTTTTTTTTGGGTAAATTAAGGTATCCCAATTTGACAGAAAAATCTGGCATATTAGAAAATGAAAAGTTCAAACTTTATACCACTAATATTTGTATTGTTATATGATGTTCATCTATATAGTAAAATGACCAAATATGCCTTCAAACTTTACACAAAAGTATAATTAGGTTCTTAAACATTTAGAAAGTGCAATTAAGCTTTTTTTTTTTTTTTTCTTGTCTCGGGACGAGAATGCAATTAAGCTCATGAACATGTTATTTTTGTGCATTGAAGCCCCAATATCGGTTAATGACATGCAATAGCAGATTACTAAGATTGTCGTTGAAGAAGGTGACCAAGCTGGTCGCTTTCTTCATTCAAGAAGGCGACTGAAGACAGTTCTTTGATCGCAAGTTTTTCTTCCAGTTGTTATCAACGATGGCGGTCAATGACAACTAGTGGCGGTAAAAAATAGCTGGCATATCTGTAACATGTTGGTTACAAGTAAGTTGGACTTAATTAACCCGTCGGTCGCAAGTTTTTTAATAAGTTGGAAGGTTTAATTACACTTTTAAATAATTTATTAGTTGCCAAAGACCTTGTGGTATAGTGGCACGCGGTTTACACTTGACTCTTTATGCTTCAGTAGGTTGAGAAATAATACTCTCTCTGTCCCATTTTACCTGTCCTATTTACTATTCATTAGTCAAACCGAACTTTTTCTTCATTGCCTATTTTCATTAGTAATTTTCTATTATTTTTAAATTTAATTTTTTGAATTTAATAGTACTTTTAATGTAGTTTTTAAATATATAAATTTTATATATTAATGTTAAATATAATATTATGAAAAATTGGATTACAAATAACTTCACCAAACCTCGTTAAATGAATCAACAATCAAAATGGGATGAAGGTAGTACTACATTATAACAGAAAAAATTTATTGACTTAATTACACTTTTGTGTTACGTTGGAGGATTTATTTGATACCCATAATATTGTATATGATCATATATTTAGAAATTATTGTAAAGTTGGGAGAAGAAGAAATTATTGTAGAGTTCAATTAATTGGAGGGTATAGTGACATTGTTGCGGTTGGAGTAAATGAGTCTGATAAAGGGAAGGGTCAGTCTTAATAAAGACGCACAGGACGGACAATTCTTCCTTTTTTCGCCGTTACATTCTCTTTTCTGCCGCCATTAATGTACTGCACAACTGCTCCATCTATCTATACCCATTCAACTTTCCCACTTTATTCCATTCAAGATTTCCTGTAATTCCCTTTTTTTTTTTTTTTTTTTGAATGGACTGCTAATAATTACTCACCCCACGCTTTTTAATTCTTTCTTCTTTAAAAATCAAGAAAAGAAAAACTCAATCTCTCAGAAGGGAGAGGTTTCAGGTTTAGCAAGCTCATAACCCCCACGACGGCGCGCACTAAACCCATCTCTCTCTCTTGCTCAAAAGCACGCAAGCTGACAACCGCTTTTGTGCTCCCCACTGCTGTTCTTGTTCTGAGATTGGCCCCGCAAAACAATTTGCTTTTGTGGGAAGAAAAGAAACTTCTTTTTAACGGAGGAAAGTTTGTGTCTTTACGAAAGTTAAGAGACCCCTTCTCTCGTCTCCCCCCAATGTTTCCTCTTGTTGTCATTCTCTCTTGTGTTTAAACTTTGTGTTGGGTGGAAATGTTAGTACTGAATATTTTAACTGTTTTTTTGTTCTTGATTCCGGTTCTTGTGCTCTCACTAGACCCGGCTTTTAACGATGATGTTCTGGGGTTGATTGTGTTCAAAGCTGGGATTATAGACCCGGAATCAAAGCTCCAATCTTGGAATGAGGATGCTGAGAGCCCCTGTTCCTGGGATGGGATTAAGTGTGATCCTCAGTCCAATAGAGTCTCTGAGGTTGTTCTTGACAATTTCTCTCTTTCTGGGCACATTGGTAGAGGCCTTTTGAGGTTGCAGTTCTTGAGAGTGTTATCTTTGTCCAAGAGCAATTTCACTGGGAATATCAATCCAGTTCTTGCCCAAATTCCCAGCTTGAGTTTGATTGATCTGAGTGAAAATAGCTTGTCTGGCTCAGTCCCTGATGAGTTTTTCAGACAATGTGGATCTCTCCGGGTTGTTTCCTTTGCCAGAAACAATCTCAGTGGGCTAATCCCTGTCTCTCTCACCACATGCTCAACATTGGAGACTGTTAACTTATCCTCCAACCAGCTTTCTGGTCAGTTGCCCTTTGGAGTGTGGTCTTTAACTTCTTTAAGGTCATTTGATGTTTCTGATAATTTTCTGGAGGGTGAGATTCCTAAGGGATTTGAGAACTTGTATGCTTTAAGGTCAATAAGTTTAAGGAAGAATAATTTTAGTGGTCAGCTTCCTGAGAACATTGGAAACTGTGTGCATTTGAAATCAGTTGATCTCAGTGAGAATGCACTTAGTGGAGGCCTTCCTGATTCTATGCAGAAACTAGGTTTATGTACAGCTCTTAATTTAAGGGGAAATATGTTCACAGGAAAGCTTCCAGATTGGATAGGAAATATGAAGAGTTTGGAAAATTTGGATCTTTCTGCTAATGATTTGTCCGGTAGGGTTCCGGACTCCATAGGGTATCTTCAGTCCTTGAAAGAGGTGAATTTGTCGAACAATTGGTTCGTGGGAAGCTTGCCGGATTCTTTAATGAATTGTGTTAACCTTGTGGCTCTGGATGCCAGCAAAAACCGGTTCAATGGTAACCTACCTCAATGGATTTTCGAGTTGGGTTTGGTTAGTGTGTTTCTTTCTGGGAACAGGTTTACTGGGAGGATTGAATATCCTCCAACAGTGTCCTCGTATCGAAGTCTTCGAGTTTTGGATTTGTCTTCAAATGCGTTAAGTGGTGAAATTTCATCTGCCATTGGGAATTTTAGCGGAATACAGGTCTTGAATGTTTCTAACAACTCTTTGTTTGGTGGCATTCCAGCAACTTTAGGAGAACTAAATCAGATTCGGGTTCTTGATTTGAGTCACAATAGTTTCAATGGAAGCATCCCGTCTGAAATTGGACGAGCCGTTTTGTTGGAGGAACTGAAGCTCGAAGGCAATTTCCTAACTGGAGTGGTTCCTGCAGACATCGAAAATTGCTCGTCTTTAACTTCTTTGTAAGCTCTCTGCCTGCTTTAGTGTTTTAGCTCTTGATGATTGTCACTTTTCAGTTTAATTTTAGGTACCATAATATGTTTTAGCCTTAGCCTCACTTAAATTTATACTGTATTTTGCTATAAGAATTGCATTTCTAATGTGTAGGGTCCTATCACAGAACAACCTTACCGGTCCAATCCCTGCAGCAATTGCAAAGCTAGCCAATCTTCAGATTGTAGATTTATCTGTCAACAATTTCTCTGGGAAATTACTGAAAGAATTGACCAACCTTTCCCACCTGATCGCTTTTAATGTCTCCCACAATCATCTGGAAGGCGAACTGCCTGTTGGGGGCTTTTTCAACGCGATTCCTCTCTCAGCAGTGACCGGAAATCCATCCCTTTGTGGGGCGGTGCTCAACCATTCTTGCCCCCACCAGAAACCCATTGTCCTCGACCCCAATTCGTCCTACGCTGCTCATAATTCTACTTCGTCTCTTGGCCATAAGAGAAATATGCTCAGTGTGTCTTCTCTTGTTGCCATTGGTGCTGCTGTTTTTATTGCCCTTGGTGTAGTTACTATCAGCATTCTCAATTTGCACGTGAGCTCATCTGCGAGGCAGTCTGCTGCACTCATGACATTTTCGGGCGGGGATGAGTTTAGCCATTCCTATGGTACCGAAGCCAACTATGGGAAACTTGTTATGTTCTCGGGTGATGCTGATTTTGGTTCGGGGACTGAAGAGCTTCTAAAAAAGGATTCTGATCATGGACGGGGTGGATTTGGAGCTGTTTACAGGACTGAACTTAGAAACGGGCGTTCGGTGGCCATAAAAAAACTAAACGTTGCTAGTCTAATCAAATCCCAGGAAGATTTCGAGAGACAAGTCCAAACGCTTGGAAAGGTTAGGCACGAGAACCTGGTGGTTATCGAAGGCTACTATTGGACTCCTTCGCTACAGCTCCTCATTAGTGAATATGTATGTGGAGGAAGTTTGTATAAGAAACTCCACGAGGAACACCCCGACGAGGGGGGCTGCTTCCTCTCGTGGCAGCAGAGGTTCAAGATCATACTCGGGGTAGCCAAAGGGTTAGCTCATCTACACGGGATGAACATAATTCACTACGACATGAAGTCAACCAACATCCTAATAGACTCGTTAGGGGATCCCAAGGTCAGTGATTTCGGCCTAGCTAGGTTGTTGCCCGTGCTAGACCGCTACGTTCTAAGCAGCAAGATCCAGAGCGCATTAGGCTACATGGCCCCCGAGTTTGCATGCCAAACAGTGAAAATAACCGAGAAATGTGATGTCTATGGATTTGGCGTCCTGACTTTAGAGGTCGTGACGGGGAAAAGACCCGTGGAGTACATGGAGGACGACGTGATCGTGCTGTGTGATACGGTGAGGAGAGCGTTGGAGGAAGGCAAAATCGAGGACTGCATCGACAACAGGCTGCGAGGTAACTTCCCCATAGACGAGGCGATTCCAGTAATAAAACTCGGGCTGATTTGTGCCTCTCAAGTGCCATCAAACAGGCCAGACATGGAAGAAGTGATTAGAATCTTGGAACTCATCCAATATTCTACAGAAAGCCAAGATGATCTGGAATGAATTCAACAAAGTTTTAAGCCAAACACAAGAGATTACAGAATGAGTTTTTCAGTGAAGAGTGATCCAAAGGTTGCTTCTTTATTACTATTATTTTTGCTTTAGGCATCTCTGCAAATTTATTTAATTTTTGTTTTGCTGTATTTAAATCATTGGTTTCTCTTCACTGGCTGAAACTTTGGGGGGCCCTTTTGGATTCTCTGATTCAATGAAAAAGGAATCCTTGATACAGAAGCTTTTGGAAATTGTTTCTTGTTTTACTCTCTACTATATGTTTTCATGTTTTTTTCAGAGCTGAAAATTCACAGCTTTAGCCTCAGATCTGTCAATTTCTAAATCTTCACCATATACTTTGTAATGAAGTGAGATTGTCAAAGCTGGAGTTCACAGTCCATGGTACTCTGGCTATACTTACTCTACTCATTTGATTGTTATATTAAACTCTTTTTAATATAAAGTCGAATTAATAGGTACTCTACTAAAGAGTCGTCCCAAAAGACTACTCCACAATCATTTATCAACTGCTAGGTAGTCCTTTCCCAATCACGCATTAGAGAGTCTAACTAAAGAGTCGTCCCAAAGGACACACAATGGAACCGTAAATGGTCAAGTGAAATCTACTCAAGGAAAGAATTTGATTTGTGGGTACGGTAAAATAGATTTTTGACAGAATGAAAAAGACATATATGGTCGAATCGTAACCATAGAATACGATCCTAATTGAAATGCATACATTTGGCTCATACACTATGGGAATGGTGAGAAGAGATATATCATATATTTTACATCTCAGGGGATTATAATTGGAGATAGCATTGTTTCTGGTACAGCGATTTCTATAAAAATCAGAAATGCCCTACCTTGGACTGAAATGTCCTTAGGTTACGGCTATACATAACATAAAAATCACACTTGAAAAGGATGGACAATTAGCTAGAGCAACCGGCGAATCATCTTAAAAGACTATTCCATAATCTCTTACAGCACGTTTGGTTCGCAGAATGAATTTTGAGGGAATAGGAATACTATTCCGTAGGGAATGGAATATGTAAGGAATAGAATATGAATTGTATTCTATTGTTTGGTTCGGTGAAGGAATAGACTTTAGGGGAATGAGTCATTCCCAGGAACAATGTTCCTGGGAATAAAAAAGTTTACCAAACAAAGGAATAGGTCTATTACTGGGAATGCTATGCCATTCCAGACCTATTCCGCGAACCAAACGTACCGTTATAGAATTAATAAAAGAACTCATTTTTTCATTTATTACTCTATTAATAAGGGTCAAAGCTCGTGATTAAGTGAACAATTTTTCTTTCTCTCTTTAGACTTTAGTTGGGTGAACCACACACTTTTGTTGGGTTAAAGCACCGGTCCGGTCCGATCAGCCTCGGTACTCGAGAGCTTAGACCAAACCTGAAAGCTGTAGGATCCACAGAAGCCTAGTTGGAAAGGTTAAAATTTTGTTGTGATTAACACTCTGAAGCAAATCAAATTTTCATACTTCTTTTCACTTTTATTAGCAAGGGTGTACTCAATAGTTTCTTGCATGCCTCTATGCATATATTCTTGAAAGCTTGACAGATAAGGATTGAAGCTGTCAGAAAATGGGGATGATGATCCATCTCATACTCATTCATTAACAAGGTTGGTGTTATCATTAATGCTTGGATGTGAAGTCCATTTAGTTTTCTTTTTCTTTTCAAGTTTTGATTTTTTTGGATAACGAGAAAAATTTGTAACCACTACTCGAGAGTGTGCACTGAATAAACCGTGCCTTATGATCCTAACCAGTTAAGGATCACAAGAAGCAATAAACTAATCTAGGTTGTCCACAGATGACCAGTTCAAACTAAGAAGGTCAATAGACACTTTCACTGGGAATTAAATTTGAAACCTCGTGGTTACCAAGTCACAATGAAGTTTTGATTTTGGTTGGGTGGGGGGAGGGGACCTAATGAATAAAGTTTTGTCACATGGAAGAGCTAGACTGCCATTGCACTTTTTTCTCTGCATCTTCTTACTTTGTACATGTGGCTGATGGGTTGCTATCATATTCTTGGGACATATTGAGTAGCACTGCTAATATTCCAAAGTTTAGTGCTTAGATAACAACATTTTATACTAAGATATGATGATGATTTGTGCTATTAAGCTAATTTAACCTTTGTTTCTCCTAGGGAGTCCTAGGCAATGCTCTGTGGTTTGTCATTATATTGGACAAAATGTATAGATGTGTGAAACTTGAAAATGACTCGACGATCGTTGTTAAGAAGATTTTGGAGGGAAAAATGAGGGCCCGTATGTGCATATCTTTAGACCTACTTGTTGAGGTGAGATTGGAGATGCATTATTTGCCTCTCATATATATCACGAAACAAATTAATGTGGGGATTGGATGACAACACATGTGAATGATGAATAGTTCAGATTGAAAGTATTTTAATTCTCTTGCTGGATGTGGTGCGTCCAATCATCTAATCTTAATATTTGATAGTATTAGAGTGACAAGACCACATTTTATTTAACTTAACTTTAACTACTATCAGGTATAACAAATTAAGGGTTATATTTAAGTATTTAACCACATGTGTTCCTTTATGTAGTCTATACCCCATTATTCTTAAGCATTAAAAAGAATTACTTTAGGCCATCATGAAGAATTATAGTGGTTTGAAAAAGCAATTATTCCCTAAATCCTTTAGTTATTCAAGTTCCATTTATATCCAAATTACATTGGGAAAATGTAAGAATGTATGTGTGTTGTATGCATTTATTCAGCCATGTTTCCTTGGTGTTCACTTTATGCTATAATCAATAATGATTCATGAGGTAGAAAAAGTATATAGTGGCCTGAAAGGGTTCTCGACTGAGTGAAAAATGTCACAAGTTCGATTATTGCAAACACTTTCTTTGTTGAGTCTGTCACACTAAGTCTTCTTAGTGTGATTTATTTCTCCTATGTAGTTTGTGAGCTGTTATACAGGAGCATGGTTTGCCAACAGTTCAGCTGAGAATTGACGATATATATATAGTATATATTGTGTTGACAGTAGTGTATAATAATGGTGGTTCAGTGTACAGAGTGGTAGAAGTGGAGCAAGATCAAATTTGCCTTTACATTCATTGTGGTTCACTTTAACAAGACAATATGATGGACTCCATGTTAAACTTTGATTAAGCTCCTTGTAGTGAATCATGCTTTACAAAAAGGATATATGAGTGGGGACATGTCAATGTTTCAGTGGATGGACAGCCTTCAATTAGTTTAATCATTCATGGAGTAAAGTAAAAGGAGCCCTCCTCCCATTCATACCTAAAGTGAATTTTCTTTCTTTGAGTGGGAGGAAGAAAGTAATGAGGATGATTAACTATACAACTAATCAATCAATTCAACTAACCAAATAGTTGATAAGCGAGTTGTTAATATACCATTATAAAGGCAAACTCTGCAAAAAAACAGCTTTGAATCATATATTAAGAGTCAAACTCTACAGACATAACTCGAGCTGAACCCAAATTAGTCTCAGAAATATTGGATGCTATGCCGAAGAATTCATTTTTTTTAGTACTAGTGACTATGTTACAATGTAACATATGTTCATCAGTGAGGCTCGAACTCACAACCTCCCATNTAACCAAATAGTTGATAAGCGGTTTTCAAAAAAAAAAAAAAAAATAGTTGATAAGCGAGTTGTTAATATACCATTATAAAGGCAAACTCTGCAAAAAAACAGCTTTGAATCATATACTAAGAGTCAAACTCTACAGACATAACTCGAGCTGAACCCAAATTAGTCTCAGAAATATTGGATGCTATGCCGAAGAATTCATTTTTTTTAGTACTACTGACTATGTTACAATGTAGCATATGTTCATCAGTGAGGCTTGAACTCACAACCTCACATACAGGAGAGCAACTTAGTGTCACTAGACCACAAGTTCCTTAGCCATTCATTCAATAATAGAAGGGAAAATGGCATCTTTAGTCCCTGAGTTATGGGGTAGTGCCGACTCAGTCCCTGAGTTATGGCCGTATCCGAGTTTAGTCCCTCAGTTATTAGCAAAGTGGCGAGTTTAGTCCCTGGTTATTAAATTTGACGAAAAAATTAAAATATATATAAAATTTGAGGGGTAAAATAGGAAAATCACATTTTATTCTTATTCTTATATCAAAACTACTTTTACAACATTATTTTTTACTTCAAAGCATCATATTTTCAAGACTTTTCAATTTTAAAAACAATTTAATAACTTTCATATGACTTGTTAGGAACCTGACTCTCGTATAAAGAAACACATGATAATTGTATTTAGGTGTGTGAAACACACTATCCTAACAAGTTTTGATTTTTTTTTTACTAAGTAACAAATGTAATCAAATTAAAACTTTTGAGATATAAAATGATGTCAAATTTCTTAGGTTGCTTTTATGAGAAATTCACTAAAAGAATATTTGACTAAACTACTGCATACAAAAGAACTTTTACATACTAAAAATCTCAAGTTATTTCGTTGGTGATCAAGTGTTTCTTTGTTTGTGCTAAGTCTTAAGTTTGTTATACAAGAGCTAGTCAGCCAGATTCCTAACAAGTCATTTGAAAGTTATTGAAATGCTTTTAAAATTGAAGACTCTTGAAAATAATTAGGCTAAGAAGTGAAAAATAATGTTGTAAAAGTGGTTTTAATATAAGAAGAAGAATAAAATGTGAATTTCCTATTTTACCCCTCAAATTTTAAATATTTTTTAATTTTTTCATCAAATTTAACGGCCAGGGACTAAACTCGCCACTTCGCGAATAACTGAGGGACTAAACTTGGATACGGCTATGACTCAGGGACTGAGTCGGCACTACCCCTATAACTCAGGGACTAAAGATGCCATTTTCCCATAATAGAATGTCAAAAAGGAGATGGAAAAATGTAAGATTTTAGCTGATCGGCACAATGTTGATTCACCCAAAACGCACCTTCTGATAGCAACGGCAAGCTTTCCTGTAAATCAAGGATAGCAATTGATTGACAGGCACCTGCAAATTCAGTTCTCCAGTCTCATCCTCAAAAGAGACACAAAATGCAGTGTTCAAAACTTTGTTTCTATGGAGGCTTCACAGTTCAAATTCCCAACTAGAAACAAGTTTCCAAAGCCATTCTCATACCAAGCTAAACTGCTACAAGTATACAATCACAAATTTTGATATGGGGTGTGCATAAATCAGGCAGGATGTAGTGATTATAATAATTGTAAAGTGCTGTCAGCACAAAAAACAAGATGTGTCTATGGAATTCCACAAGAATATATATATCGCGGACTTTATGATACAGGCGACGAGGAAAAAGGGCAACTTCTGTGTTGGAAGCAAATATATTACGCGAAAAAAGAATTTCCAGTCACTAGATTACAAGATTTTACACTTTCTTTGGCTATTGTATAGTGTATCAGTGTATCAGTGTCTGTCTGTCTTGACTCTTGATCCCAAAATTTCACTAGTTTTCCTTCTTGTTCACTAATCATCCCAGTCATTTTCCCACCCGTCTTTCTTAGCAGACCTAGCGGTTAGGCCATTAGCAGAGATGCTTCCAAAGCGATGTCCTCCAGGTGACTTAACTGCGTTCTCCTCATCCCAATCATCGTCCCAACCCTGATCCCAACCTTCGGCTGTGTCCACATTTACAGCAGAAGAGGATTCTGGTAACCCCATTTCGAGTTCTTGATAAGGAATTCCGCCATGCTGTCTCTTTTTCCTTAACTTGCAGCAAGCCCACGTCCCGCCAAAAAGTAGTGCTACCAGAAAAAGGAAGTAGGCACCGTAGATGGGAGTCACTTGTTTAGAATATAGGGAGAACTGCTGCAGAAGACTGTCCACAGCTACTATTTTCGGGCCTTTGCTCACAGCTTCAAAACTGTGCAATTGAAGCGAGCAGTTACCATTTCCTGCATCAACTATTATTTTCGGGCCTTTGCTCAAAGTTGATGATATATTTACCTATAGAAGCGGGGGATTGTATAAGGATAGACCCACACACACCCCCAAAAAAAATCCCATTCATAAAACAAAGGAAATATCATCAAACCGAGATAAAATATCTGCCAGAAGGATTTGAAGCATTTGAAATGACAAATCCAAATGAATGTAACCACAGGATGTGGAAATATGCATGTAAACAAGAATTCATTGAAGTACAGAAGCCAGATGTTAGCACAGTTGATTTGTATAAATGACTAGTCGGCTGGTCCTACTAAACATTTTAAAGAAACAAGGCAGCAAAATGCCGACAGCTAAAACTAATTGCTTGAAGCTTGGAAAGGGGGTGCTTAAAAATGGATAAAAATGACCACAAATGAGAATGAGAAAGTAACCAAAGGTGTAAGAGCGTTCCTTGTGAATATAAGACTGACATTTATATTTGGAAAGTATAACTGAGGCAAATATCATCACAGAGTCTTTCTGTGTAAACTATATGGAGACAAGTAACAAATATATAACAGTTGAATACAAAGGAGAGGCCATGTGGAGAAACAAAAGATCGGCAATCCTTTTTTCCCATATAGGAGGTGACATATGCAATGCAGAAAGGATTGGAATATATTAGGCAAGAATAACATGATAATAGGCTTTAAGCATCACATTATTGGGGAACCAAGCAAGAGGATGATCTTAGTAGAATCATGGTTGCAGGTGTCACAACTCTTTAGGAATGCTCCCAAACACGGATGGTCTGTAAGCACAATATGGTTTTAGCCAGTATTGTAAACCCACTTGCTTAGCGTCAGTCTAAAAAACCCTTAAATTAGGAAAATTCATCATCATGGCCCTCAAGTCAAGGCGGTGAGAAGACTGGTGAAGCCTATGTAAGGCATGGAGATGTACTTAAGACGTAAGACTTACGAGTCACTGGGTTTATTACAAGGCTGTTGGCAGTGAAAATCTCCTTCACAGTGGCACCATTTTTTTTGTGGATAATAAGTCACAGAGGGGCCAAAAAAGCTATACATTCTTCAAATGATTCATAAAGCAAATACAAAGAAAGACACAGAATAGCCTTAGACCATCTTGGAAACCAACCACCTAATGCCCTAACTCTGATTCTGAAAAATATATTATTCATAGTCTTGTTTGTTATTATTTCATTATTTGTAGGAAGCATTAATTAATTATTCATTTTCTCATACACTGTAAGTCTGAACACACATTAATTACATATTAACCATCTGATATGATGGGCCACATTTAGTCTCAGATAGTCAAATCTTATACTCCTCTTCACAAGAATTCCTTATATCAAGTTCTGATTTATAATTCAATATCAATATAATCAAAACATGAAAACATAACAGAGAAAGAGTGTCATTATTGATGTGAATACATACCGTTACTGTCTGTTTTTTTCCAACAGTCGCAGGAACTATTTTCACTGAAGTTGGGGTATAGACTTTTACTTCCAATCTGCTTTCTCCTTCATTGTGAAGCACAATGAATGACTCTTCTGATCCTGCAACCATATAGAAGGCAATGGACATTTATTCTCCAGAAATTTTTAAGTTTTTAACAATACTTTGACTCAACATGCCAAATCTATGAAAGNCTCAAAATACTCTGACTTCTCTCCCATCAAAATTTAACCCGAAGCCCCGAACTACATTGACTTTCAAACCTACAATAGAATTCATATGGACAAAACAAAACTGTATCCAAACAACATCCTTCAAGGTCATTAAAAATCCTATTCAAAATCACAAATTTGTAAAATTGAGAACAAGAAAGCAGAATACAATGATTGATCTCAAATCTGAAAGAGACACCTAAAAAGGGATTGACCCACCAGGACAGGAATAATCCCAAACAGTGGCCCCAATACATCACATAATCCATTCTTTTTACATGGATGTTTCCAACCATGCTCAGGAAAACCTATCCCACAAAACTGAAATAGGAATCAATATACTATGCAGAGTACTTAGTCTATGTATTTTCCAGTTACAAAACAGTAAACACTTGTTTCTCTTAAGGTCCACATCTCCCACCCAAAATAAAATAAAATGTTACACTTACCAGTTACCACCAGGACAAGGGGAGTAGAAACTAGAGAACCATAAATTAAAAAAATAAAAAATAAAAAAAAAAAAAAAAAACTACTACCCCCAAAAGTAGCATAAACCAGATCCAAACTCCAAACTAGCAAATTCAAACATTTTAACAGGCCATGCATTGATGAATCCGTCAAGTTAGGAACTTTAGAAGCTAAAGCACCAACCCTTAAGTCAATTTTGCAACAAAAAGCTTAATCACCAACATGATAAAGAAAAAAGGTGCAAAATTGTTTCTACCCTTTAAATCAGACAAGCAGAACTTCCGAATTTCCTACTGAGTTTTTAAGCCATGGGTATGCGACTCAGATTACAAAGAGGAGAACGATGCCCCTTGGATTCAAATTACCCTTCCCATTTTTTACTTTGTAAAGTTTTCAGAGTTGAATTGCGTGAGAGATTAAGAAACAGATCTAAGACGATAAAGAAATCAGAAAAAAACGCATGGGAATTGAAGAATGAACCTTTGGGAGTGGCTGCAGCGAAGGCGAAGAAAAGAGAGCTGTTGGGATGTGTGGTTTTGACGGATGGATCGTCAAAGAGAGAAGGCCGTCGTAGCCACTAACCGCCTAAATACTCTCCACTCTAGTGGACCGTGTCGTTCGTGAGAGGGGAACCCACCGTTCCACCAATTTTCCACCTTCGAATTAATCCAAATTTAACATGTGCCATTAGATCAAGTTTTTTCACCTACGAATTAATCAAAATTATGATATCATCTCATTTCAACCAAAAAAATATTATACATAAAAAAAAAACACTCCCTCCGTCCCATTTTATGTGTCTGGTTCAATTAAGGAGGTTTGACTGAGCCAAAGGTCTTGTGATCAAGCGGCACTCGGTGTACACTCCCATATGGAAGGGATTGATTCGAGCCCCAGTGGAGGCATCGGTTGACTCTTTGTGCTTCAATACTTGAGGTTTGATTGAAGTTTTTTTTAATCCAATTTTTCATAATATTGGTTTAATAGTAATATACAAAATTTATATATTTAGAAATCACACTAAAAGTACTATTAAACACAAAAAGTTATAAATTTAAAAATAAGTAAAAAATATTAAAGAAAATAAATAAATACGAAATGTTTGGTTTAACAAATTAATAGTAAGTATGATAGATAAAATGAGATATATTAAGTAATAAATTTGTCACGTCTGAAGCACATCGGAGTAAATTAGAGGTAATGAATACCCGTACATGTAAAATGTACTAGCAAGGGGTGAAATGGCTTATGCGGTAACTTACAATTTGTCTTCTTCAAAAGAGAACTTTTCTTGTTATATTGGGATTAAAATTTTCATTACTTCTATCATTTCATTACTCAAAACACTATTTAAATTGAGGATACGCGTAAAATAAACACTTGAACTATTTATAAAAATGCAATTAAATCATTAAATTATTAAAAAAAAAAAAAAAAAAAACTTCAATTAAATATCTGAACTTAAAAAAAAAAAAAAAACAATTAATCTCATTTGACATGTTATTCTAGATTTGTAGTTAACCTCCAAGAGTCCAGTTAAAGGTGATTGTAATGCGCATCAATATTTTTTGATAGCTTGGATGCCCAAGTCAAATAATAATAATAATAATAATAATAATAATAATTTATTAACATTAAAATATTATTTAAAAAAAAAAAAGGATTGGTTGGCGATTCCATGACAGTTGGCAAACAAGTTTTTTTTTTAATATTTTAATCTTTATCTTTATTATAATAATAATAATAATAATTATTATTATTATTATTATTATTATTATTATTATTATTCATACATTCATATATATTTTTGTTTGCTTCATGCCAGTATGATGATTTGAATTTTGAAAACATAGAAACAAGCTTGAAACGTGCTTATGTGCTTGAGTGGTCTTACCTCAAAGTTAATTATTCAATATCATACAATGTTTTATGTTGTATGTTAGATTCAAGGTTACTAACTCCCACAATAGTCAGAGACTTGCTTTATATGTATGAAATATTGATAAAAATTAGGTTTTAGATGTAACTTTTACTTATATATACTTGTGAATCTGAATTATAGAGAACGAACATATTTGCACAATTATAAAAATCTTAAATATATAAAATCTTTAAAGTTCCAACACCACATGCGTACATCTACACATTAACTATAAATTAAGCAATTATTTGCTCAAATTCAAACAAGGATAACATCAGAAAACATAATCGATCCAAAATATATTTTCAATTGCACTATATAATATTTGATGTTATAATTTATATAATTATATATCGATCCAAATATTTTTAATATATTATAACAAATTCATTATGTGCATCGCACGGGTGAAAATACTAGTAATAATAATATTATTATTATTATTATTATTATTATTATTATAATTTATAAATTTAAAGCGCAAGTCCTTTTTACAAATTTTAAAAAAATTTGAGGCGAAAATTATAATTCGGTATAACCAAATAATGTAATTGGACAGTTTATTAAATTATTATAGATAAATTACACCTAACCAAACACCCATGAGATGTATGTTAGTTTCTTGTCAGAAAAACGTTGGCTTTAGTCGTCAAGTGTGGTGCCCATTGTACTA
>CM008334.1:15927500-15938282 GCA_002525835.2 Ipomoea batatas | reverse complement strand
ATATAATTTTGCATTGCTTCAATTTTTGTTCTTATTCTTAACTTCAACACGTGTCCACACCCAACTAACACATATATTCATTATGCCATCATAATTTGGTTGTTGCAATAACTCAGAAGAATGATTGGAGGAACGATTTATATATCGATTCAACGTCTCTATGAATGACTGGTTTCATAAGTTACATTGTAGGAATTTTAGGTAGAGGAGTAAGAATGTAGATGGTGTGGTCTGATCTTATTGTTCATATTTTACCACTGTTATAATCGTTCTTACAAGCAATGATTTGTAAAGTTATGGAGTAAAAACTGTCTTGTTTATTAATGATCAAATGAGCAAGCTATAAATAGTATACAAGGGAGGAGAAGTAGCATAAGTTACAACAGAAACTAGTCTACAGGAATAAATATAAAGATAGGTCGTAACAGACCGAGAACCACGCGGGTTCTTCGTGAGCTTGGCCTTGAGGGAAATGATCCTTCCTCGCGAGGCACTTGCATAACTGGCGACTAGCCGTGTCCAGGCATCATGAGCTGTTGTCGCTGAAGAGATTAGGGGTTGAATTGTGTCAGAACAACTCCCTAGAAGGGCACTAACAATGATCTGGTCTTGGCGATACCAGACTAAATAGGCTGGGTTTGGGCAGTATCAGTGAACTGTGTTGGTTCTTTGGTTGTACCATCAATGTAACCCGAGAGATTAAAGCCAATAAGAGTGGAACGAACTTGGCAGCTCCAGACTTGGGAAATTTTAAGTAGTGAGTTTGATAGGGAAGTTGGATGGGGCAGTGAGGTGAACAATGTCAGTGGTGGTAGAAGCCATTGATGAATGAAAGTCACAAGAAATGAACAGAAAAAAAAAACTTTCTTACGAGATACTGGCTCTTGATACCATGTAAAGTTATGGAGTAAAAACTGTCTTGTTTATTAATGATCAAATGAGCAAGCTATAAATAGTATACAATGGAGGAGAAGTAGCATAAGTTACAACAGAAACTAGTCTACAGGAATAAATATAGAACAGATAAATAACTGTAGAAAATATCAACCACATATAGGCTTAACATGATGCCTTATAATATTCAATTATCATATTGGATTTCGTCTAGTATAAAATTGATCGGTACAGTACAATTACCTATTTATATATATTTTATACGAATAAATTTTTTCAATACTTATTATTTCTTTCCCAAAATTCAAAGTTGAAGTAACGCTTAATTGAGAGATACTGTGTTGCTTACGTGCACTCAAATCACGAATTACATATTCAGCTAAGTAATAATAAATGTTTGATCATCATTACATATAATACTTATTTCATTTGAAGTATAACTTACATTCAAAACTACTTCAAATAATACTTCTCATCCACATATATATACTCATCATTATTGTACATTTAATTGAAAGGACTATCATAAATTAATTATTTGAAAAACATTATATATCAAATCTTTCACATCAAATACTACACTATTTTGGCGTTTACAAAAATTCAAATACCTCCACATCAATCACACATAAGTACGTATGCTACAGGTAAAAATTATAAGTTTCTCACATTTACCTAGAAAATAGTGATTGTATGATTAATGTTGGAAATGAGCGGTGTTTGTTGAGCATATATTACAATTCAACTATCAATTTAACTTAGATTTTTAATTGAGATGAATCACATGTTTTAATTTAGTATGATGTGAGGGGCATGTCAAACATATATAATATATAATAATATATGTATAATTCAACTATCAGATTAGTCTTTTAGCTAGTTAGCTTCAATTGTGTTGAGTTGTTAGCAGAAAGAAATAGACACGTCAGGCGGGTTAAAGCGGGGTGATTTAAAATTAGAAATGATAGATGTAAATGAAACGGTAATGTTAATATGAATATATGATATCCAGTTTTATACAGTGTAGCGTAAAAACTGTACGGGATTTAAGCAAGAATTTGTTAGGTAATGGAGTGGTGATTTTCACGAGGACGGAGGACCCCATCGCCATTTAAGATTGCCATATATACATGTCCAGCCTGCTAGTTGCCTCTCCAATAATCTCTCTCTCTCTTCTGATCTCGATCTCCTTAAGCTTCTCTGAATTATTGAAAGTTTTCAGACGGACGGCGGTGATACGGTGATTGATGAAAATGAGTTGCAGAGGCGGCGCTGACTCTCACCAGAATAATAATAATAATGTGAGGGAAAAGTCGTTCAGAATCCGGCACGACGACCTCAAGTTGTTCTCCAGGTTTCTTTCCCGGCAAGAAACTTCCAATCGTTACTACGGCGATGTTTCCGTGCCGTTTGTCTGGGAATCTCAGCCGGGAACTCCAAAGCACAGATTCGCCGACTCCGCCGCCGCGCTCCGCCCTCCGCTCACTCCTCCTCCCTCTTACTACTCCAATTCCAAATTCACGGCGGCCGGAGCTCCGGCCAGGGACAAAAAGGCGCTCCGGCCGGGATCCATTCTTCTACGAACTTTGCTCACCAAGGTGAGTCTCCGGAGAACCAAATCAGCCGCCTCGGCGGCGGCGCCGTCGCCGTCGCCGTCGCTCTCCCTCTCGCCGTCTTTCTCCTCCTCCTCCTCCTCCCTCTCCTCGTTCTCCACCACGCCCACGCGCTCCAGCTTCCGCGGCCGGCGAGCGCGGCGGTTTTCCGGCTCCGGCTCCGGCTCCTCCTTCGATAAGGGCATTGAAGACATTGCCAAGGCGGAACCGTCGCCGGCGTGCTGCGGTATCATCAACATGGAGCGGAGTATCATCGCGAAGAAGGTTCTGTTCTCCATTGTTGGCCGCCGCCAAAACCTTAATTAGTTTAATTAGTTCGTCTTTCAACCGTCATTTTCACATGATTATGTCCTTAATTTTTGTTTGTCTTTCGGTCCTAATCTTTAGAACATGATTGCTCAGTTCAACGTTAATTCTCTGAGTTCATGAATGTAAATCTAGTAATCTACTTGTTTGCTTTACTTGATGATTTGCATCATATATTAATTTTGGGATCTATTTTTGTTTTGTTTTACGTATCAAGTTAGTTTTTAAGTGACTTAATTACTTGGAGTATAGCAAAATTATCAATTTGATTTTTAACTATTTCTATGGATTAATTAAGTTCCTTAACTCTAAAAATCTTAACTAATTTGGTCATTCGTTTGTTTTGTCGTTAGACATCTGTTAACTCGCGACCAAATTGATAATTTTGCTTTAGGCGAGAGGCTATTTTGGTTATCACATACACTATTTTATCTGAAAAGTTAATTATTGAAATGGTCTCTTCACTATAGCGAAATTATCAATTTAGTTCCAAGTTAACGGATGTCTCACAGAAAAGCAAACATAATGACAAATTGATTAAAATTTTTAAAGTTGAGAGACTTAATTAATAATAAAATAATCAAGAACTAAATTAGTAATTTTACTATACTCAAGTTACTATTTTGGTAATTAACTCCTTTGAATTTAAGAACTCGAATTCTGACAATAAATCATACCATGACAATTGGGTACCCAAAATGTCAATAAAATTTATGTTGTCATTATGTTTAGACACATGGTACAATATAGTAAATAGAATTTATGTTGTCATTATGTTTAGACACATGGTACAATATTACAACTGTTTATCACTGAAACATTATGTTTACAATGGTAAAAATAAATTTCATTTAACTAAAAAAAACATATCTCAACCTTTGATAATCCCATGTTATACTAAATTATATGCCTATGTTGTTCAGTTCCAATTATAAGAAAGTTATTTTTAATTGAAACAGAATACATTTTTCAATTTTGTGAATGATGTTCACAACAATATTTTATTTTGGAACTAATATTGATGGACTAACAGATGAGGGAGATCAATTTTAATTGAAACAGAATACATTTTTTAATTTTGTGAATGATATTCACAACAATATTTTATTTTGGAACTAATATTGATGGATTAACAGACGAGGGAGATCAATTTTAATACCTCTTATAAAGTGTCTCGCACCCATACAATTAAAAGACAAAAGCTATGATGATCTTGATTAAACTTTTGTAAACAAATGAGATGACATGAAAATATAAAACTTCAAAAACTATATCATCCCTTAGAGTATGTATGATTAAATTTTTCTTTTTCTCCTTTTTGCCACTAGAGCACATCTTAATTGATCAATCAACCGACCAAAAATAAATTTATAAATTTTGTTTTACTATATGTCGTAAGAGGCATGATTTGAGTACAAGAGAGTGTACTAATGTACAAGCATGCATTTAGGAGAATATAATACAATTGAGGCACATCATTTACCTTCTTTCCCAATCTCCAGGATAAGACCGGACTAGGACTGTAAACGAGCCGAGCTCGAGCGAGCTAGAAAATTGAAGCTTGAGCTCTGCTCGATTACAAAACGAGTCGGCTCGAGGTCGAAGTTGACTGAGCTCGAGCTGAGCTTTGAGTCTTTGACTAAGCAGCTCATGAGCCGCTCGGCTCATTTACACACACACACACACACATAGCTCGCGAGCGGCTCGACGAGCCATGAGCCTAAAATATTTGCGCTCGAGCTCAGCTCGATTGCGAAACGAGCTAGCTCGAGTTCGAAGTTGACCAAAATTTAGCCGAGCTTTAATTGAGTAGCTTGCGAGCCCTTCGGTTCATTTACGTCGCTAGACCGGAGCGAGAGTTTGAGGTTTAAACTTATAAATTATAAAAATGTTGAGATTAGTAAATATTAACTCGAAGAATTAGGTAACAGTTTGATTGAGTGGTAGAAGCAAAAGACATGAGTCTTCCTCGGATGCATGGGTGTCTCTGTTCTAGGTGAGTATTTAATACAGCAAAGGAAGTTGGTTACAGGTTTCTGTCCAACTATTTAACTTATCAGATCTGCAATTTGGAATCTTTATGGCTGTCCTGTCCTCACCCACACACAACGAACCTTCAATTCATTTCTGTATTTATTTTTCACTCATCAAATCATTAGTAAGGATTGCCCTCCATCCCCGAGACCTCTCGCCCCCACTCCCACTTGTTCGTGCATGGAGTCTTAAAACGCAAAATATGTCTCAACGACTTACAAATCCCCAGTCGTCGTTAGTGAAACAGAACTATTATTAATTTTTTAAAGAATTAGTCAACCAGTTAGAGCTGTGCCCAGACACATAAGGTTGCTAAGAAGTGGGAGAAAAGGTGAGAGAGTGTATTGTCACTAAGAACAATTTCATGTTTTGGGTCAAGTGTACAAAGATTGTTTGTTTGGTTGGCTAACAACAAAGGTACAATAATTTATGGAACAAATTAAAGATCAGTTTAGTACAAGCTTGACAATAATGGTGTTTTCAGTATCATTATCAAGGGATATGTTAACACCTCTCAATGACATGAAATGCAATGGCCCCCAAGCATTGTTTAATGTTGATAACTTATTAGTTGTGATTTGTGAAAAAACATCACAATCTTCATTTATGAGTACCAATTCAAAACATGTGATCTCTTATTAGCAACTAAAATTGACAAAATTGATTGAAGCCCTTCCAAGTAGGGGAAATATGAGAATGATGTATAACAACTATGAATGTGATCTCTCATAAAAAATCTTATGGTCTTTGCACACTAAGAGAACAGCAGGAAAACAACATAAGCTAAGACGAATCATCATCACACTGTTGCACATAGTGTTTTCAACTAACTCAGGGTTACGGTTAATATCATACTGTAAAATCGGGATGGTTCACAAGAAAATGGTATGGAAGTTGTTTCCGAACACTAGTTTTTTTTGTTCTTTGGAATTTAAAATATTGCTGTAGATTCTTAATTACACATACCTAATTAACGAGCGTTTATGTATCTGCATCACGAGTCGGGACTTCTTTGTCGTGAGCGGGGGAAACGAGAAGAAACTTTAATGAGTACTTCTGGTCACTTTGTGTATTGCGTTTGCCAAGTATTCGACATTTTTGATCGTCACACCCGCCATGCTGCACCAGATCTTGGCATATAAGTGCTTATAATATAAGAGTAAATAAGTGCTAGTGAAAGTCGATAACTTTCAAAAAGTATTTGACGTAATAAACAGTACCTGATGCGGCCATTGTTGGGCATGTATATTTGGAAATCCTTCCGCAACTGTTCAACCTGTTTAGGCGATAAGCCAGAGAAGCAAAACATGCCAACCTGCCATTTTTTTTTAAAAAATCAAGTAGTAATAAGTAATTTTGTGAAATGCTCGATTATGAGCAAACTTCAGCAGTTGATCGAATCCACACACCTGTTTGATTATGTGTTCCCAGCTTAAAGAACTCAACGCTTCAAGATTTCGGTGTAAAGCAGCACGCATTGTCATAAAACGATCGGTCATGACCTTATATGAATCAAATAAGCGGGAAGCGTTATATGGAAAGAAAATCAAGAAACGATGGTTAAATGAACATCAATTACCTTTAGTTCCTCTTCCCAAAGTGACTTGAGATCGGGGTCATTCAAAATTGTTGAGACTAGTAATGGCCCGTGAACTGGTGGGCTACTATACATTGCACTGACAATCTGATTTAACTGGCCATTGATTACACTCGCTTGTTTGTCATCCGCACAGAGAATACTAATTCAAGAGAGATTATATATAGTTTTAGCAAATAAGGAAACTAGAAAGTTACAGCATATAAATCGGTAATAAGCATTTCTGTTTCTCAGCTAGTAGGCACAAAAACAGGACAAATGGCCTAGTTTATGTTCTCAAACGTATCATGTTAACGTTACTAAATGCAAATAATTGTTGCCTTGAGTCGAGTTTTGATATCTTCATCACAAAATGAAAGAATTACTGCCTTTGTCAGGTTTTTTTAACATCGAGTATTCACATTGATTATTTATTTAGTTATTTGGTCTCACGTTGAGGCAGATAAATTGCACACAAAAGTTTCTTACCTGAGGCAACCCACTCGATGTCCGTATAATCCCATGATCTTGGAAAAAGACTGTGCACAGGCCAACAAATGTCCGTCTTTAAGAAATATGCGGATAGCCCTGGCGTCTCTTTCTAGGTCCCCAGTAGCAACGCCCTGATAAGCCATATCGAAGAAAGGGAAATGCTTCTTCACCTGAAAATGTTGTAGGCAGGAGAAAGCACGATTACAAATTCATAGAAGAAAAGTACAGGTAGAAGTGAAATATCGATCATATTTCTCGTTAATAACCTTGAACATGTGCGAGATTTCTTCCCACTGTTCTGCAGAAGGGTCAATCCCAGTTGGGTTGTGAGCACAAGGATGAAGTAAGAAAAAGGAATTACTGGGAGCATTCTGTAACGATCATTAAACGGTGGAAAGCAAAAAATGTCAGTGAAGCGGAGTTTATACTGAAATTGTAATTACGAATACATTGATGAATCATAACAAAACATAAGGCGACCTTGATATCTTCCATGAGGGCTTGGAAGTGCAATCCTCTAGTATCAGGGTGGTAGTAGCGGAAGGTACTTCTTGAAACTTCTGCATCCCTCCATATGTTGTGGTGGCTAAATAACGGAAATGAAACCAGGACAATTACAGACATAAAACACGAGATTACAAGAAGAAATGACAAAGTTTGGATCAAATATTACTTGGACCAAGTGGGATTAGGCAGATATATTTTTGACTCCGGGTAGAAGCGCCTCTGGAGTTCAGCAAAAAGACGGCACGCACCAGTGCCTGAAAGAGCTGGGATTCCAGCACATCTTCCTTCAGTAACAACACCGGAATCTTTACCATAAGCCAATTTCGAACATTCTTCAACTAGCTTCGAAGTTTCTTCTGGTGAAATGGAATCCCTGTCAATAGACTCAATAACACTTAACACCCAAACATGAGGCAAATACCTAATTCAAATGAGAGGAAACCTCACATTAATAATCTTGGTTCCACTTGAACATACCACATTTAGAAAAGTGAGGTTTAAAAATTAGTACACTAATATTACATCATTTGGTAAAATTAAACACAAGATATTTTTAGCATCTAAAATGAATTGACTACTCCAAATTTGAACCCACAAACACATGGACACCCTCAACCAGCCCAATGAAAAAGAGAAGCCTCGGCAGTCACAGTGTGGGAGTTACTCCCAATGTGATGGGCTCCTTGGGCACCTCTCACCTAATGCGCTGCTGAATCACCGTGATTTTACCTCAACTATCCTGTCGGGTCGGGGCATGGGGCCATTGGGCAAGGGAATTTCATTTTTGTGGGCAAAAAGAGAATTAAGAATAAGGGAAGGCATTTATTACTTCATAGTAATCCAGGCAACTTCTACAACCAAAGAAATTGCAACAATATATATTGGTCAAGCTGAGAAGACTCTATCCAAACAACTTATAAAAGAGAATTCCTGTATGATCACACATTCAATATTCAAAATTAACAATTAGCACAAACAAAAACTCCTCAAAACAACCAACCTACACAACAGAATATTCTGCAATCAGTTATTAACAAACTAAGGTGCAAATACTCACAGGAACTCACAACCAGCAAGCTTGGCTGCAGCTTTTCTTACACACTCAAGAACCACAGGATTACCTTCAGCATCCCTGTAAGTTCCCTGCAAAATTTAACGACCTAATTCACAACCACAGACAAAAAAAAATAGAAACAAACATAAAAGATTAAGAACCAAAGTTCCTTTCTTTTTTTGTTTTACCACAAAAAGATTAATCTTGAAAGGGCTAGGGTCAGAGAGGAAAGCATCAGTAACAGCTTTGATGGGGTCCTTGGGAAGTGGTTCCGCATGGTCCCACCACGACCATCCAACGGCGGCCCTGCTATCTGCCGAGGTTGTTATGCTTCTTCTTCTCCTTCCCAGATATCTGCTGCACCTCCACATGGTCATCATCTTCCCGCAATGTCAATCTCTGTGGGAACTGTAATGGAGACTTAAATGAGGAAAGGGGTGCGGGGAAATGTGAAATTTTGCTGCTCCCCAAACCCCAATCCCCATTTTCTTGATCCAATGGGCTGCCCCTTGAATTTCTGTCTCAAGTCTCTCACCCATACAGAATACAAGAAACACAAAATCATAAAGGTCTTAGCAAAACTGGAACTGTTGTAATTCATAATCCCGCGGCGGTTTTATTCATAAAATTCTTGATCACTGTTTCGATTGAAGTATTTCTGCTGGAAAAACCACCGTTCCTGTTTTCCTAAAATTCATAATCCAGGGGCGGCATTTATTCACAATACAATTGTTATATTATTGACCAGGTACATTATGTGTCCAAAATTTATATGTACTAGCTAATATATAATGTGTATTTAATTAATAAATTATGTCCTTTATCTTATAAGAGTGTCAAAATAAGTTAAGGCACGCGAGCTGGTCCTAATCTATCACACCGAAGGCGAGTGCCTTCAAGGCTCAACGCGCAGATTGGCCATACGGGTTGCGGGCTGACAAATTCTTTTAAAAAATAAATAAAAATGTTGTAATTCATTATTACATTTAATTTTTTTAAAAAATCATGTTATACATTATTGTTTATTGCATTGTCTAGAATAGGAATGTAAATTAATATTTGCACATACAAAAAATTAGTACATGCTATGATTAGAAATAAAAAAATTAAAACATCATTATTCATCAAATCATAGTATATATAAATTAAAATTTATGGAGTATATATATTTTTACTATTTATATATTAAAAAATAGTATGTAATGTAATATAAGTTTATTTTTATTAAAATCATGTTTTTTTTAAAAAAAAAATTTAAGTTAGCTCGTGGACTAACACGTGAGGCTCACCAATCTGCATGGCGCGAGTTAGGGCCTTAGAAATTTGGCCCGCGGGTTTTGAGGGTCGGCTTGTCAAATTTAGACCTCGCGGTGGGACGGGGCTGTGGGCTGTGCAAAATCCTGTCAATTTGTCGGGCCATAAAACTTAGAGCTCATCACACACTTTTTGTAACGCATGGAGGGCTAAACTCGTTTTGACCGCTCTATGCTAATGCATTATATCTAGATTATGTCCCCAATTAATATTATGTACCATTAATTTATTTACATGTACGTAATTTATGTTAATTAGAGGTATAATATTTAAATATCATTTTTAATTAAAGTTCACAATACAAGGTGGATCCTGATTCATGATATAACTTGGGTTCACAAACTGACTCTCGCGGATATACATTGCGGCCCAAATCTCCAAAGCTCCAACGATATCTGTTATAATAACCCAATAATTTTGGCCCATTCTTGAGAACTTTTATCTGTAAATACTCTCATAAAAGAATTGATTAGTTAATATATATTCAACATTTGTGGTTTTGCAAATGTTATGTTATAATCAACATTTTTGTAAGTATCTTATTTTGTACGGAAAATGTATTGAGAAAATGTAGAGTGAACTAAGACTGTTGTGTTGTGCATAAATCTCGGGGCCAATCTTCCGAGCAATTCGGGCAAGAAGAACGATTGTGTATGTATGTTGCTAGGTGTGGTACAAATAGCAATGTTATTGTAATTAATGAACAAACACATTCTCTTCTTATACTAAACAATCTTGGCAATATAATGATTTTCACAATAATAAGATAAATATTTTAATATGATATGACACACCATTACAATATTACAATCTAATTGCCTATATATATATTCTTGCTCAGCTGCTCTTTCTAGCAAAGCAATGGAACTAATAACACATCACCCTCTCTTTGGAAGGTTTAAATCTTTAATCTTCAAAAATCAAAACCATAATATTGGAAACTTGTGTTTCCATCCATCCACTAAGAATTCATCCTTCTACAATCCCTTCTT
>CM008334.1:15875136-15887712 GCA_002525835.2 Ipomoea batatas | reverse complement strand
TCATAGCTACTTTCTCAACCATTAGTTTACTTTCTAATGTTTTAATAGTTTTTAGTTGTAATTTTAGTTTTCATTGATTTTTTTCATTTGTGATTTTGTACATATTTTTTAAAAAACTTTTAGAGGTACTTTTTAAAAATATCTAATTCTTTTACAATTTACATAGGTGTATTTTTTTTGAGTTTTTAGTCTCTTTTTCCTCGTTTATCAATTTACATAGGTGTATTCTTTTAGTATAATTTACATAGGTATGGACCATAAATAAAAAGTGCATTTTAAATATGTTATAAGTACATTATTTTTGTACCTAAAGTATATTATTTGAAAGTACATTATTTGATTACTGAAAGTACATTATTGTATACTATGAAATAATATACATTCACTACACAAATAATATAATTTTAGTATATTAAAAATATATAATGTCAAAGGCCTTGTGATTGAGTGACATAGCTGTGGCTTCTTAAAGGAGAGATGAGAGGTCTCAGTTTCAAACCCCCGTGTGGGGCCATTGTCGCTTTGTGCTTCGGTTGGCAGATACTAAATTTGACTCCATTTAAGTATTTTAAGGTACAAATTTTTTTTGAATACATTTGTGTGTTTTATCATTTTTTTTGCTCTGTTTGGTAGAGCTTATAGCTTATTTTACCCATAGTTCTGTTTGGTAAAACCTGAAGAGTTTAAAATAATATATAGCTTATTTTGAAGCGCTCCTCCAAATAACATTTTAAAATAAGATACAGGTTTTAACATTTTTTTTTCATTTTGTATCCTTATTAATTTACAAAAATGGCACCATTTATCTTTATTCAATCAAAAACCTAATATCTAAATTTTTTCTAAGCACTCTTATCCTCTAGGCCAATTATTTATCGTAAGTGTATTTTTTTAAATATTCTTTTCCTCCCAGTTCTTTACTGTACGTGTCTTTTTTAAGCGTTCTTCACCTTCTAGTTCTTTACCATACGTGTTTATCAAAGTGGGAGACAAGCAACTAACACTCATCACTCTTGCGTTGTAACTATCCAAGGTAATCAAGCTCCCTTTTTTTGTTTGAATATATAAATTTATAAAAATGTCATATATTTTATTTCTTTTTACATTTATCATCTTATTATTCAACATCTAATTTTACCAAACTCCTAATTAATTTCAATTAGTTAGCTTATTAGTTACTAGCTTTTCAGCTAGGCGTGCCAAACAGAACCTAAGTGTTATTTTTACGTTGTAAAATGATTTTCTGCAGGCTAAGGTGACATCCCGCACCATGAACTATGTTCGATTATTTATGCCGCACCCTAATCTTTAATTTTTTATTTTTTAAGATTTCTTTTAAACATTTAAGGGCGTTTTGTTGGAGATAGGAAATATAAGGGAAAAGAACAATAGTTTTATGTGAGAGGAATAATGTGATAATAAAGTGGTAATTTTAATTTTAGTGTTTGGTTTGCAATAATAATAATAATAATATTATTATTATTATTATTATTATTAATTTATTTATTTGCGACTACCATGGTAGTCATTTAACTGAATGAGGATTCACTCTCTTTGTCCATATGTAAAGGAGACGATTCCTCCTTCATCCAATAACATTACTAATATTAAAAAAAAAAAAAAATTAAGGTGACAATGGCCTCTTTAAATTAACTTTAGAAAAAATAAAAATACTTTAAAGCTCAAAAGTTCCTCGAAGGTTGCTGTAGAATTGAAGGTGAGAGAGCATGAACTTAATTTAATTTGTAGTTTTTTTTTTTTTTTTTGAAGGCTGTTTAACTTGAGAACTAAAATAAATAAGAATTTTTTTATTTAACAGTTTTGGTGTGTAAAATTGAAATAGTATAACCAGTATATATATATTAGGTGACCATTTGAGATTTAACTTTTTAAAAATATTTCTCTAAGATGATTGACATTTCTAAAGTGAAATTATATATGATTATACAATTAAGTATGGGTTATCATGTCAACTTGATTGTAATGAATAGTGTTAATGGTCAGGAGAATTATATATAGATCTTCAAACAGCCTATATGATGAATTAATATATAATGGTTTTGGATTACAAAATCACTTGGATTATACTAACTCAAAACTTTGTATTAATATATGAGTTACAATTGCCAATATTGGATATGATAAAAGCAAAACATAATAATTCTTCTTGTTACTTTCTAGCAAAGAAAATACCACATCTATCACCTACCCTTTGGAAGGCTTTATTTGCTAATCATCCCAAATCCATAATTACTCAACAGAAATCTTACTAAAATTTGAAAGCTTAATTGTGTTCACCATGCAATTCAATTGGTCTTTCTGCAATTCTTTCTTATCTGACCTTTAGTTCCCGTGAGAGGGCTAAGGTTACTCATTTTCAACATAGCATTAGCGAAGTCTGTTGCGAAAGTGGAAGGGTTGGAGCTATAAGTATTGACTATGGAATCTGTAGATCCACCGTTAAACAGTTGTTGATCAGAGTGTAACAACCCCTTTTGACTTTGCAAATTTTTGAAATAAGCATTATCGAATGAGGTTGGTGTGGTGGTGTCGAGTGCAGCAAGATTGCTATCGCCTCCACTCTGAGGACAATTCGCTTGTAGTGACGTTGCAAATGAAGCATTTATGTTCTTTTCATTGTATATACGGCTCCGAAAAAGGGAACACCTGGCCTGTCCAATTGTGTGACTTCCTACAATTGTTCATACCAAAAAAAAAAGAAAAAAGAATAGAACATTATAAGGACATTTCTTTTTGTGACGAAAGGACATAATTAATTATTTGGCCGTCATAATATAAACTAATTGCAAAAAAATTTCTTAAAATATAAAAGATTACCTGAAAGGGCAACCATTTCTCTGGCACTAAAACCTTTGTTAGAGAAGGTAGAAATGAGCTGACTTAAACTCAAACCAGGTCCAGGAAGGCTGTTAGCAGCACTTTGGCTTGCAGCGGTTGAATCTCTTCTACCTAATAAAAGATTCCAACTAGGGCCACCAAGCTGTAAATTACGTTGATCACATGTTAATACAATGGCCTTTTTTTGGATGACGAGAAAAACCCACAACCACTACCCAATGGTATGTACAGGGTAAATTTGGTCTGTCTTTTAACCCTAGTCAGCAAAAAACTACAAGGAGATAAGTCAGCATAAATTGTTTATAACTGACGGACTCAAATCAAGAAGGCTAATAGACTATCCACTCCCACTGAAAGTCAAACGTGGAACCTTGTAGTTACTAAGCTAACAATTTTGTGGGATTGCCCCTACATGCATTATACTCATCAATGATGTTAACGTGGTGGAATTGAATGTAACAATTAAATTATTACTGTTTTTCTTAATTACCGCAACAACTGAGTCTCTAGCAGCAACGACAACAATATCAGCACAAGACACAACACCGACACAAGATTTCTCGAGTTGAGTTTTGATATTGTCTATTACATTGAGTCCTCTAATTGAGTTCATATTCGGACCGGCAGATTGTTCTCCAGTGAAATTGGCCGTGTCATCCAATAAGATGGATGCATCACACCCCTGTTCCAAATCAAATAATATTATATCATTCACAAAATCATACATGTGAATATATTATATATATCTAGCTGGCTATTAGTAATATTGGTCCAAATCATTGATAAGTCAACGTAAAATGAAATAATATAAACCGGTTAAAACATTCATCATATAACAAAAATCACAATATTATATAATATTAGTACGATTCATATGCATAAAATATAGTGAAATTAAAACGGAATGAAGAGCGTAAAATACTATACGAGGCATACAAATAGTATTTTACATATTAAACTAAAGAAGTTTTATACCATGCAAATAATATTCAATAGAACACACTATTAAACTAAAGGAGTTTTATATATAAGTTGCAGATAATAATCAATATAATTAGGTACAGTATACTTGGTTGCATATACCGAACATTGTCAACACTAATACTAATGTATTTTATACAACCAAATATATTATACTTGGATACTTAATTGTACATACTAGTATTATATATTGAAAAAGAATGATTTCAAAGTTAATGGTGTATATTTCTGCATGTATGTTTAAATACATTTAGATTAATAAAATACTCCATATTAGTCCCCACAAAAAAAAAAGTTAATTAATAATTAATAGTAATATTAAGAACTTTTATAATATATGAGTGGAAGGTATCTAGCTTTTAAAAAAAAATTGAAAAAAAAAAAAGAAAGAAAAGACGAACATTAACAAAACAGTCGTGAAAATGGAGACGAAGCAAGGATGCTCCCATCCGAGGCTCGGACTTGAGTGCACTGGCGACTGCGGTTTGGATAATGGAGAGTGCGTTTGGGCAAGTTTTAGAGTAGAAGTTGGCGGATAGCTGAGCTGAGGTGAGGCCAAGGAGGAGGGAGAAAAGGAGCAGAAGAAACGTTGTTGATGGAACAGTAGCAGAAGCCGCCATGGCTGCTGTAAAAGATCAGATCAGAGCGAATGAAGAAGAAGAAGAAAAGAGGAAATTAAGGAATTAGAGGAGGAGGCCGAGCAGGCTTGTGGTTTTCTATTGGCCAAAAATATGCATGTATTTATAGGATAATAATTGAAGAGTTGATGACAAACAGACATTAGCTGTTTTTCATTTACTTTAGGTCTTATTCGCTCTGATCTTTTCGTCGCTCACAGATCATATACATACACACGCGCGTACATGCATATAATATAAAATCGATTAAAATTAATGTTGCATTTTCGAGCAGATAAAATACATACTTAGCTTACAATTAGGTTAAAAATTTGTTGGAATGAATAAGTGGATAATACAAATTTATATATAAAAATATAAATAATAATGGGATTCAAAATTTAGAAAATGATTTCAAACTGAGAAAGACCGAAATGAAGAAAAAAAAATAAAATTGAAATAATGTGTAACATTTACTTTTCTTTAAAACTAATTAACTACCTCCCGAAATTGGGGGGAATTGTAAAATTGTATTACAGTAATATAATTGAGCACTCAAGTTATATTACTATCGGCGAACTAAAACACAATAAGAACAATTTGAAATTTTACATACGCAAGTGTTGGTAAAAAATTTCAAGACAAAGATTTTCGTGAGTGAGAGGAAAATCAAAAGGGTTTTGAAGTTCTAAAAACAGTAGCCAAACAATATGCTCAACACAAGATTTTGTAGGAGATGATGAAATTAGTAGCAATTAACAATGACATTTAATTTTTCTCCCAAAAAAACAATGACATTTAATTTAAGATCTTATTTAAAATGCATATTTGTAACATCCATAGCATACAATTTCATATGAATTTTAACACAACAGTTATATACATTAATTCTTAAAAAATAAATTTGAACAAATTCAAAAATTAGTTTCTACCAATTAGATTTAAGGCATTCCAAAATGGTACACCCAAAGGTGAAAGCTGAACGAAACATATCAAAAATTTATGGCCGAGAAGTTCACAAAGCTCCAACCCTTGAAGCTTATTGCCTCTTCCGAGAAGAAAGCACCCATTGGTGCATACGATTCTTCCGAAAGAAGAACACCATGTGGCGCTAAAACACAAGCTTAATCACGAGTTGGTCCTTCTGAAATTTACGACTTCTCCATTATCCAATTTTAAATATGTGTACTTTCAAAATCAATTTGTTTTATTCATTCATTGTCCAATCATATAATATATCAATTTCTTTGTATTTTAATGAAGAACTTTAATGAACTTTGACCAAACCTAAAATATAATGGAAGTACGTAGTAGACCATGCATATATTTGTATTACAAAATAATTATTCAAAATGTCATTTTTGTTAAAAAGAAATTAATAATAAAAGCATATTTTTACTTTTTTTTTTTTATACTCGTATAGTAATTCATGTTAGAATGCTAGATTTGACTAGATGTGATTTGTATGTGTGTATAGTGCAATATTGTTTCGTGCAGAGAGCTAAAATATTTTAGTTAGATTTAGTTGCTGGTTTTTGAGCAAGAGTACATATGCATGCACGGTAAGTCTAAAGTTTGAAGATTTGTAGTTTGACTCTTTATCATACGTCACTACTCACTAGTAAAGTAAAAGATTCTACGCGTTTTTTATTTTTATATTTTTTTAATTTAGGTTTTTCGACTTTCTTAAACTTATATTTGAACCCTATTAATCCAGTTCTTATATCATGGACCGCGGTCCACAATGCATTGTGGACCGCGGTCCCAAAAACGACGTCGTTTTAGTAAGTGGGAGACGGATCCCCGTAATTGACACTACAGTTCATTTCAAAAGATACTGCCTTACATTTGTTTTGATATTATCGAATGAAACTGTAGTTATATCAAAATGTAACTGTAGTTGTGTTGAAATGTAACTGCAGTGTATATGAAAATATACTGAATAACAGTTTCACATTTGTGTTTGATATTATCGAATGAAACTGTAGTTATATCAAAATGTAACTGTAGTTGTGTTGCAATGTAAATGCAGTGTATATGAATAGATACTGAATAACAGTTTCACTTTTGTGTTTTTATATTATCGAATAAAACTGTAGTTATATCAAAATGTAATTACAGTTGTGTTGAAATGTAACTGAAGTTGTGTTGAAATGTAACTGCAGTATATATGAAAAGAAAGTGAGTGGCGCGAATTCATCCGTCTTTTTCATTAATCAAAACGACGTCGTTTTGGGACCGCGGTCCACAATGCATTGTGGACCACAGTCCACGATATAATTTGCGCTATTAATCTGCCTCCTAGTTCATGAGAAAATAATTAGCAATTTATACTATAGATCATAGTTTATTTTGCACTGTGGACCCTAATTCAAAATGACATTCAAATTATATACATGACCCCAAGCCAATTCAAACTCAAACCAAAACCATACTAATGAAAGTAAATCTTAAGTGAACCTCTATTATACTATTAATAATTTATAAATTTATTCAAAATGAAGTTTTAGATTTGAATTAGAGATCCTTTCATTTAAATATGAAATTCAAATATCAACTTAACTAAACTCAAAATTGTTATTTTATGTGTTTGAATAACATTCTTTTGTTATAAATCTCTTTTACTAAATTTCTACGACAGAAGCGGGGAGATATATGATTATTATTTTATGTCAAGTTTATTTATTTATTTTGAATACATTCTAATCTAATTTTAGTATCTGCTGAACAAATTATGTCGATCCTTGATTGGAAATTGGAATGGATTCGAACATAAAAATTTTCTTATGAAAAGTGAAAATAATGTTATCAAATCACACGTTATTTGACAATTATTTGTAAACGCGTTTTGTGTGTGAACGATGAAAACATTGCAGCATCTATCTCCTTATGGCAGGATCTATAATATAAATGGCAAATTAAACTTCAAGTGGCAGTAAACGCAACCGGCTTTAAGGACCAGTCCATTCACAAAACGACAATTTGAAGTCTTGCCCACAATTGGAAGTCTACCACTATGCAAGGATAATGCCAATCATTTTCTTTCTTTCTTAAAATAAAGTGATTAAATTAATGAGAAAAATGTAAATTTTAATCCTTCAATTGTTTATTATTAGTGATTTTAGTTCTTAATATTTTTTTAGTACTACTGATTCGGTTACAATGTAGTATCTGTTCATTTAGTTTTTAATTTTTTAAGTACTATGACAATATACATTCCTAATTTTTTTAAAGTTACATTTTTATCCCTAGAACAATAAATCTAATGCATGGATCAATTGTGGCATGGACATTTTAAAATTTTATTATCTTTATTCTTTATAACATTGTCAGTTTTGGCATTTCATATGCAAAATAAAGATTTGACAACATTCTTCACTAATTTTTTTCATTTTCAGTTGTGACACATCGTCCTTATTTTCCTTACATGACCCTGTTAAAATCATGTTTTTTGTTTTACAAATGAAATACTGAGACTAAATAAAATTATAATTAAAGAAGAAATATTAAAAAGCATGCACGTACTAAAATACCTATATACTATTTAAAAAAAAAAACCTATATACATACCAAGTAAAATTTTAATAAAGTTTCATAATTTTGTTTTTCTATGGGTTAAAGCTATAAGTTTTTCAAAGAGTTAGAGGTGTACGCGTATTGTGACGATAAAAAAATTAGAAACTAAAATCGCTAGTAAAAAATAATTAAAAGATTAGAATTACATTTTTCTTTTAAATTAAAATCGCTAGTAAGAAATAATTAAGAAATTAAAATTACATTTTTCTTTTAAATTAAATATTGGTCAAGTAGTGGTGATATCATTGTTGCTTTTTCATATTGTGAATTGTGACGGAAGTTGTCATATATGCCGATATGCGTAGTAGTTGGTAACAAAGGGCATCTAATATTCCATGTTTATCCTATAACTTGATAACTAAAATACTACAAACTATTGACAAATTTTCATATCCATTGAGCTTTCAGAGCCCATGTATACAACCAACCAACCATGAATAAGAGAGGTGTCCGCATGAACAGCTCAATTGGTCACAGAGGTAAAGTTTGTGAACAATAATGATCTGGGATCGAGTCTTACCAGCGAAAGTATGATGCATGATTTACATCCTCTCAAATGCTCTGTCAGGCCGAGGCGTACGGACATTGGAGTTGAGGATTCGACCTCTTGGAAACAACGAATAAGTGAGGAGTTAAGCTTGGTTCAATGTAAAAATTATCCCTGTTATTAATCTTTTTCTTTTACTTTAATTTTAACCCAATTTGTAAAAGCATTATATAACAAGTTAGTATACCGTATAATACTCTTAAATAAGTAAAGATTAAATATTTTGAGGGCAATCTGAATTAAGTTGGTCAGGTAGCGAATTTGGTAGGCACAAGATTTTAAGTTAAACTTATTGTTCTTTTCAGAAAAAAAAAAAAAAAGAAGAAGTTAAACTTATTATAAAAACTGTTCATTAGCTTTATTAATTAGAGTTGGTCAACTAGTAACAACATATCATTGTAGTTTTTTTACTAATTAGGGTTACAAAATAATTTCACCCGAAATATATATTCAATTAGTGGTTCTGGACTTTCTCCTAGATGAAAAATAAAATACTTTCATTTACAACAAGAATAACGTAACAACAAAAAGATTAAAGAATTTGTCTCGATTGGCCGATTGGGGACTAACTTTTAATTATCTGGTTAGCTGAGGGGTATAAAGTTGTACCTTACACGAGGAAGAAATCGAAGATACTGTAAGTAGTGGGGCCGTTTTGGAATTTTGATATCTTACTTTTTATGATTAAACCGCGTCAGTCATCTTTGCATGTACCACATCGTCTTTTTGACTATTTATTTCCATCTAAATCAACAAATCAAAATTGACTTTGTAATTATTGTGTACAAAATGATACCTTTTTGTCACCAACAATATTCCGTACGTAATTTTCAATCCTACATTCAAATAAAAATGGGAATTGAAGTCCTTAGAGAGTTAGAGCAACTCATAAATTGAAGTGTTCTTTTTTTTTTTTAATTACATGCCAGGTAGCCAGTCATTATACGATGGTTGTGGACCATGGTCCCAAAACGCCGTCGCTTCATTAAGTAAAGAAACGGCTCTCGTCGAGTCTTATATACTAATATTAAACTTAATATTATTAAAAATTGAGTTAAAAATAACTTCAATCAAGTCTCGTTAATCGAATCAGACACATAAAATGAGACGGAAGGAATATAATTAATAGTTTAGTAGTTCTGGCATAGTTCAACCAGTCAACCAACTCAAAATAAGTTCATAAATATTGCTTTACTAACAAGTGTGACCCGTAAGGTAAATGAGAGATATGGATGGCATTATGTATAAGCATTTTGAGGCCTATAGGTTAATCCACTAGTCTCTAGGCAGAAACACTGAGACGTGTTTAAATTTAGAGTTCAAACTTATATAATTATTAGATTTGCACATTACCACTATAAAATGTAATCCAATTATACCAATTTTAAAAAGTTTTAAATTTAAATATTGTTCTCTTCAAATATATTTTAAAAAAAAATCCTTAACAAGAATTAAAGTTATGATGAAACACTTAAACAATGCAGTGGGATTTGGGATTGTCTCCAACTTGAGGAATATAGCCAAGATAGAAGTCATATAAGTTAGGGATGCAGAGACTATAGCTAGCACAATAAATAAATAAATAAAATAATTACAATATTCTAACTGCTTAAAATATTCATTTCAGTAGTAGTTGTTGGCAAGATATATTAATATATGTTGGATTCATTTTAAAATTTATTTGTATTCCCCTAAACTCCTAAAGGTTGAATCACCAATCCCTGACCCTACACATTCCGGTCCAAGTGCCCAACATAATATTTGGGAAGATGGAAATCATGGTAACACAACGATCCTGTATGAGATCTATTTATATTGGACATAACCCCAACACTATTGTTCTTGAGTTTTGAATATTAGTCTTTTTCTTCGAATACTGCCTACCGAACCAATAAGCTAAGCTCGTACGTACTTAAAATTTATTTATCTATTTATGTGTTTTCTTGTACGACATATTATTAATTATTATATGGAGACACACATCATTTATATATCCGACAATATACACATGTATGTGATGATGTCATATGATAATAATCAATACATGATTTATATATCGTGGCCCTTAATAATTGGTTATATATAGATTTGACCTGCCAATTATTTAATTCCTATTAAAATAATGAAATTTTGTAAAATATTAAAATATACCCAAAACAACTCATCAAATCGTGTTTTAAATCTCACACACATATAAATGCGTAGTGCAAATATATTAGAACCGTGGGATGAGCTCAACTTATATGGATAGAAATCAGTGCAGATGAGAAAATATAGTGACAATTTTGTAATTTTATCAACAATGTATATTTTGGTGGTGCACTTACTAGTGCTCTGTGGTGTATTACTTAATGCTCCGTGGTGCACCATCAAGTGGCTAAAAATCATCAAAAAGAAAAAATTGTAATTATATTTTTGTAATTTTTGTGCAGCGTGTATATTTTGGTGGTGCACTAAGTGTTGGTGTGTTGACGTGTTGTGCATTTATGACTGATTTTTGGTGTACCACCGAAAAGGAAGAAAAAAATGTGGTGGGTTTAATAGACCCTTTGAGTGGTGCAACACTAAATGCACGACAGAGCACTCCTAAGTGCATCAGATAGCACCCATCAGTGCACTAGAGAGCACTCATAAGTTCGCCACATAACACTAATAGGTGCACCACATACCAACACTTAGCACACCACAGAATTACACTACTTGAATTGGTATATTTCGGTGGTGCACTTATGGGTAGTGTAGTACACCTATGAGCGATACGTGGTGTAATACCAACAAGGGAAAAAATGCAATGGGTCCAATAGACCCATTGAGTGGTGCATTACTAAGTGCATCACAGAACACTCATAAGTGCACCACACACTAGTGCGTAGGGCACCGCCAAAATATAAATATTGCAGGAAATTAAGAAATTGTCACCACGTATTTTCTCTCCTTCATTGATTTTCATCTTTTTTATCTTAGCTCATCCTATAGTTCTGATGTGTTCGTACGACCGCACGGGAGAGTATGTAGCATCGTACCAGAACATGGACATATATTGGGTTTATCGAGTCAAATCCCTACCGCTCAGTAATGAGTTTCAGGCAAACACTCGCCCCATGAACCTACCGGCAAAGGCCCACAGGGATGTAAATCAGCCTAGGTTTCCCATAGCTGGCCGGAATGCCCAAGTTAGCAGGGGGATTCGATCCCTGGCCTCACGGCCAGAGTCAAGCCCGCTCTGCCACTTGAACAGCCCTTACGGGCAACATGGACATATATGTATATATGCATGTGTGTGTGTGTGTATAGTTCCTATGCAGTTGACTTTCTCAGGTGTGGTTGTGCGGTTGCTTAGGTGCGGGGTTATATATCCTTCTGAAGGTGCGTGATTTGTGTGCTTAAGCACGTCAACTAAAGCTTTAGGTGCCAATTATTTTTATATGTTTTAAAAATATTTTTAATTTTGTAATCTAACTCTATTTTTGTGTGTAGTTTAATGACTTATTTGACTTTTAAAAAAAATGTTTAAAGAATTAGGGAGTGTCCAAGTATGGTCCGTGTTGAATCCACACATTACAAGTTGATAGAATTAGGTGATCAAAATGAGAGTTACGTTAAATAACAACCTAATCAAATACGACATATCTTAGCTAAAATGTAATTAAGGTGTCGTTGTACATGTCGTTGCTGGAGCCTGGAGGCATCTTAATTAATTATAACCTCTGACGTTAATTTTCGGCCTTCGTTGACATTTTTGATCCCATGCAAAGGCGGATTAACGTGAAAGGAATAATACATAAAAATTCAATTGTATATAATAATTACACCCTACCCACCTACATAATTTTATCCTTTAAGTTGAAGCATGTTTCCCATTATTATTTTCAACTAGTATTTTCGCCCGTGCGTTGCACGGAATGGATTTGTTATAATATTTAAAGAATATTTGTATCAATATACAATTATATATATTATAACATCGAATATTATATAGCCCAATTGATTAAATTG
>CM008334.1:15749205-15764548 GCA_002525835.2 Ipomoea batatas | reverse complement strand
TTTCTTTTTACTTTTTTAAAATTTACAATAGGACGTCGGTTCAAGTAATGAACCGACGTCGTATTTATATTAAAAAAATATAAAAAAAATACGACGTCGGTTCGCCCAGGAACCGACGTTGTATCTTTATTTTATGTTTTTTAATTTTTTAAAATACACATACGACGTCGGTTCCTGGGCGAACCTACGTCGTATGGTTTTCGTAATTTTTTAAAAATTATATAACGTCGGTTTTGTAAGAAAACCGACGCCGTAGCCATTTTTAAAAAAATTATAAACATAAATAATTGTTTGACGTCGGTTTTCTAAAAAACCGACGTTATTTAGGCGACGTTAAATGTGTTTTCTGTAGTAGTAAGCATATACTTTTACAGTCACTTCTATACGCTACACCTGTACAGGTGTAGCTTATGTGCTTTTTTGTACTAGTGTAGTTTAAAGTCACATGCATAGACAACACTTTTTAACCGTTGTTTTAGTAAAGAAGTGATTAAGTTGTTTGGTAGTTTAGTTTGCACGTGTTATGTGAGAGGTTGTGGGTTCAATTTTCCTTGGTAGCGCATTCTTTTTATATTTTGCACTAGGGTTTCTAACAACTTACCCACAAATGTAGGAATAAATGCATTAATTAATGTAGTGGTTTGGTGGATAAGGGTGTATGTGGTTTAAGAAAGGTTTTGGGTTCAATTTTTGTTGGTAACAACCTTTATTCATTTTGTTTCAAAACAACACACAAACGACAACGATTAAATAAAACCATTGTGTTTTATAAAAACAAAATGTACATAGATAATGATTTTAAAAACCATTGTCATTATATTGTAGTGTTGTGTACGACCACGGACGACAACAGTTAAATAAAATCGTTGTCTAAATAAAAAACGTGTGCACAAAGACAACGGTTTTAATAAACCGATGTCTTTGAAGTGTTGTCTATTCAAATGTGCTTAAAGATAATAGATAAACAACAACGATTAAATAAAACTATTGTCTTTTATTAAAAAAAAACTTGTAAAGGCAACGAGTTTAAAAAATCGGTGTCTTTGTAGTGTTGTGTATTCAAGTTCACTTAAAGACAACACACCAATGACAACGGTTAAATAAAATCATTGTCTAAATAAAAAATGAGTGCACAAAGACAACGATTTTAATAAACCGTTGTCTATTCAAATATTCTTAAAGACAACACACAAACGACAACGGTTGAATAAAACCATTGTCTTTTTTTAAAGTAACATGCAAAGACAACGGTTTTAAAAAGCCATTGTCTTTTTTTTTTTGTTCATAACTACTTTCTCAACTTACTGAAGCACAACGAGTCAACAGTTGCCTCCACTGAGGCTCGAACCCACTGCCATCATACATGTGGGAGTGTTAACCAAGACACCGGGTGCTACTTGACCACAAGGTCTTTCACACTGGGTGTTATTGTCTTTGTAGTGTTATGTATTCAAATGCACTTAAAGACAACACAACAACGACAACGGTTAAATAAAACAGTTGTCAAAATAAAAAAACGCAATGCACAAAGACAACGGTTTTATAAAACTATTGTCTTTGAAGTGTTGTGTATTAAAATGCACTTAATAACAACACACCAACGACAACGGCTAAATAAAATCGTTGTCGTTAAAAAAAATTAACGCGCAAAGACAACGGGTGCACAAAGAAAACGATTTTAATAAATCGTTATCTTTGAAGTGTTGTCTATTCAAGTGTGCTTAAAGACAACAAACATACGACAATGGTTAAATAAAATCGTTGTTTTAAAAAAAATGCGTGCAAAGACAACTTTGTAGTGTTGTGTATTCAAGTGCACTTAAAGACAACACACTAACGTCAACGGTTTTTTAAAAGACGTTGTGTTTGCGGTGTTGTCTTTTGACAAAATGCACAAAGATAACACACTAAAGACAACGGTTTGGTAAAAACCGTTGTCTTTGATAAAAGTGTTATATCAAAGATAATTATTTTGTCCAAAATTGTTAACTTTACACAAAAGACAACAGATTGAACTAGAAACAATGTTGTTATTAAGCAGGAGCTACCACTACACTAATCGTGATGGAATCGATTGAAGAGGCAAGTAGTACGGGCCAATTAAATGTCTTAGGAATCAAAGATCTTGGTTGGTGAGGCTCAACCAATTGTTGCCACTCCCTCATCTCCTACGTTTGCTTCAATAATCCATAAGGTTGATGAAGTCACAACAGATGTTGACCAATTAGATGCAGTTAGTGACTTCAACATCAAAGAATCAATTTCAAACTTGAATGAGTTTGACAGTGACATCGATTCTAGTGGAGTAAGTATTCCTATTATACATAATGTTAGTGTTACGTTATTGCTCTATGGCGATTTATATGTCGATTAAAGCCATTTTTATACAACAAAAGCTTAATATATGGAATCACAAAATCATGAAAGTTTTCTCTGTATTAATTATGTAGTTCTTTAGCTCTCATATGAGGATTTGTTCTGAACATACTAGAAATATGAGGATCTGTTCTGAACATACTAGAAATTCATTAACAAAGTGTGCACACACTCATGAACACAAGAACACAAGGACATCTCAAAAGAACAAGAACCTTAGATTGGGGTTTACCCCTCTTTTGCAATAATCACAAGAATAACATCAAGATAGGCACTACTATAACACCCGAAAATTTTACAAATAATATTTTATTACTAAAAATATTTTCAACAATATTATTTTGACAATAATCTTCTAAAATTATTTTTATTATCTAAAATCATATTAGTGTATTATTGAATTATTTTATTATATAATTTAACCTCCCAAAAAAATATTTTGAGAATCATCTTATACTTTCCTACTCCATAGTTTGTATACAATTATATATATGCTTCTATTTATTCTTTTAGAGTAAACCAAGAAATTAGAAGGGATATTATGGAGTAAGTCTATATACGAGATTGGATGGAATATTATGGAGTAAGTGTATATGATAGAAAATGATGACATATTGATGGAATTATAATAATGAAAATTAGTAAAAGTAGTAAAATGATGGAATTAATAATTAAGGATGGAATTAGTATGATGATGAAGTGGTATTTTTGCATCATGGAGACTACTAATACACTAACGAAATGTATGACGGTCAAAAATGACACTGAAGTCAGTGGTATCTTATTCTTCCAAGTGGTGTGTTATTAAATATAATATCTCTTAATTAGGATCTTATCTTCAGGTATCCCCTGTCTCTAATAATGTTTCACTCATTATGATAATTTATTACTACATAGAAAGATAAAGGTAGGAAGGAAGGAAGGAAACATATAGGCAATTTGGTTCAAATTAAACCTTGTTGACAACTTGTTATTAATACTTTAGTAAGATTTATGTTCACCAAAATTATTTATTTACTCCAAATATTTTTTTCATATAAATTATGAAGGCATTTTACTTGGTGTATAAATATTTTTATGATGTGTGGATGTGAGTATGATATCTATATTTTCAAAGATATGGTATTGGTAATTATATTGAATTTCATCCCAAGTATGTAAGTGTTTATGTTCACCAAAATTATTTACCCCAAAAGTATTTATTATACTTTCTTACAAATTTATTAATATTTCTACATGGTTTACAAATGCTTGAAATAAATATTTTGGAAATTATTATTGTTGAAAGTAATATATTAAGATGTTGGATATGTGAAATTTTTTAATAAATGATCTTGGTGTAAAAATAATATATTTGTATATTTTGAGTACAAGTTGGAAATTTGGGGGAAAAAAAGGTGATCAATTGGTTGTTGTGGTTTGTATAAATTATCGTTGTATTAAAGGTTGTATGTGTATATGGTGGAGAAATGATGTTGTGGAAAAATGGTGATTTATAGTTACAAATTATTTAAGTATGAAAGTATTGGTGTGATTACAAGATATTTGGTAAATGGCATACTGAGTGGTGTATTTGGAGTAAAATTATAAATTTTGTGTACACTTGGATAAGTGTAAATGTGTGAGATTTTTGGAATAAATAATTTTGGTGTACAGATATACACATACATATATGTGCTTTGAGTATAAGAAATTTTTGGAAAATAGTGATTGTTGGTAGTTATGATTTTCCTTTGAAAAAATATATGAGATTTTGGAAAGAAAGTTACCATATATGAATAAAAATATTTTCTTGGTCTTGGAGGATATGTACCTTGGATATTGTAACGTCTCGGTGTGGGCCGGGCTACGAATCCCCAGCAATTGGTTTGGAGTCTACTTTACATGCCGATGTGGGTCAGGTAGTTAATCCCACAGAATCTTTTGGAGCTTTTTCTACTTACTAGGCTAGGAAACCCTTTGGGGGTTATGCACACTTAAGGATTAAGTATCTTGGTAGTGTGATTTGGTAAGGTTCCGCTATATGATGAGGTGGTAGTTGTGTGGGAAGCACTGTTCACTAGGACTTAGCTCCTGCCTTACTTAGCCCATTGGTATGTCCAGACTTGAGAGTGTGATGGGTAAGATTTTGCTGGATGCAGAGGTGGCGGCTGTGTGAGAAGCATCGTTCACTAGGACTTTGATGCAGTGGAATTCGTGTCTTACTTGACCCATTGTTACGATGATTGGGATACCTCCACTTATAAATTATTAAGACTTGGTGTTGAGTAAAACCATTTCACTGAAGTTATATATTTATATAAGTTTGACTAAATTTTCTTTAAGGTGTGGAATGTTATGATGGATCAGAAATATGGATTTTGGTGTGAAGTACAAATCTTATGGGAATATTTTGAAAAATTATGAACTATGATTACTACTACGTGGTTGAGTTGGTGATTGGTTGTTAAATATGAAAGAATGACATAATTGAATAATTTTATGATTAAGGGGTTTAATGTGGAATTATGTGCTCTATGGTGCTAAGTGCTATGTGTAAAATGTGTTACTAGGTGGAATAAGTCTTACCAACTGTAATGCTGACTTTGTTTCTCCCTTAGTTCTTTTACAGACATAATTGGCATGGCATGTGGATGAGAGCAAATCAATATAATGGCTTAAAGGTTGTTACAAAGTAATTAGAAATTACATGTATAATTACAATTGTGTGGTGGTAACTAAGTTGGTACTTAGCCTATGCATTCAAGTATAAGAGATATACTTGAATGTGGCGGTAACAACTCCGTTTCCATTGGTTTGGTAAGAAGGTGTACGCTTCTGCAATAGTATTGGTATTTGTATTAAAAAATTTACCGTATTTTTTGTGTTGTAAAAATGGGGGTGTTACCAGTTGGCATCAGAGCTTAGGTTATGAGATCCTTTCTATGGGTAATAAAATTGGTTACACTCCGTTACAAGGTGGTATCAAGGTGTAAGTTACGAAACCCTGGATATAGGAAATAGAACTTGACTAAGTTTTGTTGCAAGTTGTATTAAAGTTTAGATTGTGAAATTTTGGACAAGAGCTTAGGTTATGAAATTTTGGAAAATTGGAGTCTGAGGTTATGAAAGTTAGAATATAGGAAATAAAATTGACTAGAAATTTAAGATTTTGGAGAACCGTGGTGAGCATGTGCGACATTGCATAATTATTCCACAATTATTTTCTTTGATTGCGAATCCATCAATAGTGATACGTAGGAATCGAATTATTTTTCTGTAGTATTGTTGCGAGGTGGAACGTCTTCTTGTAGAAACTAGAGTACTTAATCTACTTCTTCAGGTTCTAATTCGGGAATGTCAGGGAGTGGAAGAGTGGAATAAAACTCTGTCGGGTCTCCATACCTTCTCTTTTTGAAAATATTTTTATTTCATTTGACCTTGAGTTTATTTGTTGCCTCACCCAACTTCAAGTTTGGATTTTGTAGCAACATTTTCTTCTCATTTTCCAGCTCTTTTCTTACTTCTCTTACATCGGCATTCTCTTTGATATCGCCAAATTCCTACAAAACAATTTGTTATTTCTACTTCAATAATATCAAATTGAAAAAGAAACAGGGGAAAATGTGCAAATAAGCCCCTAAACATTTCGCGAAAAGTCAATTAGGCCCATGAACTTTTTAAAAGTTCAATTGAACACATGAACTCTCAATTTTGAGTCGTCCGACCCCATTAACCGGTTACCTTTCCGGTAAGAACCGGTAAATGCCTATGTGGCTCGCCACATAAGCTTTAGAGTGGGTACTTGGCTGCCACATAATCATAATTTAAAAAACATTAAATTAAAGAAATTAAAAAAATACAAAAATCACGTTCTTCATCTGCCCTCTTCTTCCACCCAGAGAATTCGTGAACACATGAAGCAACTAAAGGCGCACATTAGAGAACAATAAACATAAAGGTGGGGTTCTAAAATGAGCAGAGGGCCGGGGAAGACACTCACCGAGTCCGGTTGTTTTTGTCGGTGCTGAACTTGCAGCTGAAAACCGGTTGCCTGATACTCCCCTGGATCTGGAAAACCACCGGGCTGCACTCTGGTTCACCGCTGAACTGGAAAACGAACCGCGGGTCCAGTTCGGACCGCACCACCACATGCAGCATCGGTTTATTATCCGCTCCTCCGCCTCCGCCATCGAGCTTCTTCCACCCGCTCTGGAACATAACCAGTCTGGATTGGGCCCCACTGATATCAACAGCAACCTGCACGACGCTGAGCAGCTTCCCGGAGGTGATCCCGCAGGTTTGTCCCATTCGGCCGGCGAACAGGTTTTTCGTAGGGGCGGAGGGATCTAGGTGGAAGCCTTCGGCGGAGGCGAAAGAGTCCAAGGGAGAGGAATAATCATCCTTGGGATTGGGAAGGGAGGAGCAGAGAGGGAGAATGGCAGTTTGGGAAGGGAATTAGTAAATTTCATTCGGCGTAGCATGGGAAAGTGGAAGGGTGAACTCTAGGATCGGAGGGTTTTGTGAGGGTGGGGAGTTTCAGAGATGGGTGGAAGAAGAAGCAGATGACTAAATTTTCAAAAATCTTCCCTCTTTTTCTCAAAGAATACACTGCTATGGGATCAACAAATAATTGGATGAATTCTCGGAATCCCAACAACAAAAAACCTGGGAAAGTACTTGGGAGTCCCCTCATGCATGGCAAATTAAAAAAAGGAAACCTTTGAGGATCTTATTAACAGAGTACAGCCAGTGACGTATCCAGGATTTTTTTTGAGGAGGACGAAGAAGCAAATGTAGACTAAATTAAAAATGTTTAAACACAATATTCAAATACAAATATCAAATATGAATAAATTGTTAAATTACAAAATACATTATAAATATTGTTGAATATAGGCGAAAAATAAAACGCATCAAAATTTTATAAAAATATTCATAACACTATGGCTATGTTTGGCAAACCTAGCTGAAAATGTAGTTGAAAGCTGAAAAGTAGCTTAAAACTAAAAAGCTATAAGTTCCAAGCTGAAATCTAAAGAGTTGTTAAGCTAGTTGTTATGCTTAAAAGTGTTTGGTAAAATTAACTTTTTGATAAGTTGATAAATGTAAATAATTAATTTGATAAAATAATTCAAATAGGAAACACATTATAAATTATACATTTTATTATTAATATATATATATATATATATATATATAATATATATATAGCTAAATATACAATTAAAAGGCTAAGGACGCAGGTGCTGAAACGGACGATGAAGCACTTAGGATTCGAACTCTTGTCATTTGACATGCAAAACCGCACACTTACCATCTCTGCAAGCTTATCATCTGTTAACTTTATCTGTTTTTATATATTTATATAGAAAACATGTACTATATATACATATATACATACAAAGGCTATATAGGGGTGGGGGTGGGGTGAGTGGGGGCAGCTGCCCCCACTGCCCCCAGGGTGGCTCCGTCTCTGAGTACAGCAGAGACATGCCGGATGGAAGATGAAAACTTTATCTCTTGCAGGTAGGAGAACCTTAGTTCAATCGGTAGTGTCAGCTATGCCGGTTTATTGAATGCAGACGATTCTATTGCCCACTTGGGTGATTAAAACCATAGAAAAATTAGCAAGGGACTTTCTATGGGGAAGCACCGAGGATAATCGAAAATGCAAGTTGGTTGCTTGGAATGTAGTTTACAATGGATAAAGATATGGGAGGCCTAAGAATCCGAAGTTTGGAGGCTATGAATGTCTCGCTCCTAACCAAATTGGGATGGAGACTATAGACGGAGCATGACCCATTGTGGATTAAAATCATGAAGGCGAAGTACTCAATCCAAAGCCTAGGCCCTGCTACATGGCAGTCTAAATCCTCAATGTCAAATGCATGGAAAGGGATACTGAAATCAGTACCTATTATTAAGAAGGGTACAAGGAAACTAGTTAAGAATTGAAGAGACACTCTTTTTTGGTTGGATGGAACTGGGAATATTTATCAAAAGTTCTACCACCACGTATCCAAGACCAGATGGCCGCTGTCTCATTGATAAATGAAGAAGATCGAAAGGATGCTCTAGGCTAGGGAGACGATGGCCCGGGGAAATTCTCCTTGCCATCTACCTACTCATTAATCACCTCAAAGACTTAGAGCAACATTTGGAAGATGAAGGTCCCTAGCCATATTCAAACGTTCCTTTGGCTCACAAGACATGATAAGCTCATTACGAACCTTAACAGACTGAAGCGAGGTCTAACTGACAATGATAAATGCTCTGTATGTAGAGTTGAAATGGAGGACTCAGATCATATATTGAGGAGATGCCCAGAAGCCAAAGCAGTCTGGGACCTAGTCTTACCAAAAGCAAACTAGTGTATGCAAGATAAACCATTTCCAGAATGCTTTGATGCGGGCATCCGTGGCTTTGATACGAAGAACCTTCATCACAAAAGCAAAGTCATTTTCGCAGTCACATCCTGGTGGCTCTAGAGATGGAGGAACGAAAGAACATTTATAGGGAAACACGTGAGTACTGGGCACAAAAGCTACTGGATCCTCTCGCAATCAGAATCAATAAACTCAGCCTTTGATGAAGCTAGGATGTTGAATAATCAGGGACCTAGAACCATGTGGAACGTGTTGAGATGGTCTAAACCTCCCTAAGGATGGATCAAGGTGAGCGTAGACGGGAGTTCCAACCCCATGACTAATAGTGCCAGCTGCGGGGAACTAGCAAGGAACAATCAAGTAGACTAGATCAAGGGCTTCACCCATGTAATCGGCTCGTGTTCGACAGAGGTAGCAGTGTTGGAGCCGGTTCACACTAACGGTGAAGAAGGAAGCGATGAAGGGAGGAAAAGTGTTTTCAATATTGCAAAGAATGATTACAAGGGCAATTAACTGCTACAATATATAGGCCTAGGTTGAAGCAGTTACAACGGAAGCAGAAGAACGGTTACAACAGAAAAGGGAGAATACATGCAGGCTTTTAACTAACTTGAGCTGCCGCTTTTCTCATCCTCTAACACCCCCCGTAAGATGGAGCGTGCAGGTCTTGCGTGCCCATCTTAGAAACAAACAACAGGAACTGAGCATTAGGAAGAGGTTTGGTGAAACCATCCGCTAATTGATTGGCCGAAGAGACAGACAGCAGTTTAATGGTTCCCTGAGCAACTTTGTCACGAACGAGGTGACAATCTATTTCTATATATTTGGTACGTTCGTGAAAAACGTGGTTCTCAGCTATTGCCACAGCAGATTTATTGTCACATAATAGGACTACTGGCTTCTTTATGTTAACTTGCAGATCCTTGAGGAGAAAGGTGAACCACTGAACTTCGCAAACAGTAGCAGCAAGTGCCCTGTATTCAGCCTCCGAGGAGGATCTAGATACGGTAACCTGTTTCTTTGATTTCCAAGAGACCAAAGCAGTCCCCAGGAATAGGCAATATCCTGTGATAGATCGAGGCGTCTCAGGGCATGAAGGCCAATCAGAGTCTGAAAAGACATTAAGGTGTAGTTCCGCACCTTTAGGATAGAACAGACCCTGGCCAGGAGCCCGCTTGATGTACCTGAGGACACGATTTGCTGCACTTAAATGATTTTCTGTGGGGCAATCAACAAATTGGCTTAATTGCTGCACGGCATAAGCTATGTTCGGTCTTGTGGCAGTCAAGTAGAGTAGGCGCCCAACCAATCTTCTATATGAACCAACATCAGACAATGGCTCGCCATCATTGTGACTTAGACGAACCCCAGACACCATTGGAGTAGGTACAGGTTTGCAGTGGAGATAACCTGTTTCAGCTAATATGTCAAGAGTATATTTGCATTGACATAAATTCAAGCTATCCTTGTTTCTACTTGCTTCTATTCCCAGAAAATACCCTATCTTTCCCAAGTCTTTGATTTTAAAAGCATCATCCAGATATGTCTTGAGTTCTCTAATCAAAGCCAGATTCGGGCTGGTTACCAATATGTCGTCCACATACACGAGAACTGCAATGAAACTGTCTGCACATCCTTTTGTGAATAAGGACGGATCAGCTTTCGACTGTGAGAAACCCATCTGAGAAAGAGCACTGCTTAATTTCGCATTCCATTGCCGGCTCGCTTGTTTGAGACCGTAAAGGGAACGCATCAACTTACAGACTTGATTGGGCTTTGAAGTTTCAAATCCTGGAGGCGGGAGCATATAGACCTCCTCTGTTAGATCGCCGTGTAGAAAGGCGGTGTTAATGTCCAGCTGATGGATATGCCAGTCACAGGCTGCTGCAACAGCTAGAAAAGTTCGAATAGTGGTCATTCGAGCCACTGGAGAGAACGTTTCGATATAATCAATACCGAGCTGCTGATTATAACCTTTTGCCACAAGACGTGCTTTATATCTTTCAATCGATCCATCCGCTTTGAGTTTAATCTTGAATACCCACTTGCAGCCAATGGGTGTTTTTCCATGAGGTAATAAGTCTGTGAGCTCCCAAGTTTTATTCGCCTGTAAAGCTTCGATCTCAGCCCTCATTGCATCTCTCTAACATTTGTCTTTGACGGCTTGAGTATATGTTTTTGGCTCTTCAACAGATGTAACAGCCAATGTGAGAATCTTATGAGAGGGAGAAAGGTTTTCAAGAGATACCACCTTGGATAAACAATGAGGGGAGGTTCTGTTGTTGATGACTGCCTCACAGTAATAGTCATGATATTTAGTGGGAGCTCGGCGGTTTCTATCTGATCGTCTGGGTGCCACAATCTGTTCTGTGGTGTTGTTAACCTCAATCTTTTGCATAGCACTCTGCTCACTCGAATATGTGACACTCTGCTCATCCTCTTCTGTCACACTATTAGTGTTATCTTGGACACTAGCTTGATCATGCTGTGGCAGACAGGGAGAGGAAATTTCTGGGACTTGCTCAGTGTTATTAGGCTGCTCATTACTCTCAATGTACTGCATTGGAAAATTTGCTGGAATAATGGGCAGAGGAGGCCCATCAGATTGAGAGTTATCTGCACTTGGATTTTCTGCCTTTTCTGAGAATGGGAATTGTGATTCATAGAATGTTACATCCCGGGATATGGACACGGTTTGACTGAGCAGATCGTAGAGGAGAAACCCTTTTATGTGAACGGGTATACCGATAAAAACGGATTTTCTGCTTCTTGGTGCCATTTTGTGTTTGCTTGGAGACAAGTCGGGGCCATAGCATAAACAACCAAACACCCTGAGTGACTTGAGGTCTGGTTTCTTTCCATACAACATGTGATAAGGACTCACCATGTTTATGACTGGAGAAGGCAGCCTATTGATGATGAATACTGCATGCCTCACACAATTACCCCAGAATTCGAGAGGAAGTGAAGCCTGAAATCTGAGAGCTCTAGCCATACTGAGAACGTGTTGATGTTTACGTTCGACCACGGCGTTTTGTTGTGGTGTATATGCACAAGACTTCTGATGTATAATGCCGTGTTCTTCAAAGAAATCAGCCATATTAAACTCAAGTCCATTGTCTGTTCGAATAGTTTTGATCAGTACCCCAAATTGAGTGAACACCATGGCATGAAATTTCTTTATGAATTGTCTAGCCTCAGATTTATTCGTCATTAAATGCACCCATGTGAACCTAGAATGATCATCAACCACTGTTAGAAAGTATCTTTGCCCTTGCATAGTAGGGATAGAGAATGGCCCCCATATATCCATGTGCAGTAATTCAAAACAGATTTTGGAAGAAGTAATGCTTAAGGGAAATGGAGACCTCTTATGTTTTGCTAGATGACAAACGTCACAAGCTGTATGTTTATTGCTAGATATCTCAACATCATCTACAAAATGCAGTTTATTGAAAGGAAAATGCCCTAATCTTTGGTGCCACAATTCACCATTATTACAATGTATAGCAAAACTATTATTAACTGCACTTTTTGTAGGCTGCATCAGAATGTATAGTCCATTTTCTTCCTTAGCTGTACAAATCTCCTTCCCATGACTGTCCTGAATTACACACTGTCCATGCAAGAATATTAGTTTGCAGCAATCATCTTGCAATAATCTGCTTACCGAAATTATATTGAATTTGAAATCCGGTATGTGTATAACATTGACTAGGTTTAACCCACTGCTGAGTTTAACAGAGCCTATATGCTTGACAGAAATGCCATTCCCATTAGGCAGATTTACTTTAGCTCCATAAACATCATGAAAGTTATCAAAAGAATTAACAGAACATGCAATGTGATCGGTGGCTCCCGAATCTATAATCCAAGTAGACTCAGATAAAGAGATTGAATTAATATGCATGTTAGCGAACTTGCCTTCACTTTCATGTTCTTTGAACTGTGGCACTAAGGAAACAACAGCAGTGGTATTGCCCTTTGAGTGCTGTGCAAGTTGGATCTGCATGAGGGATATCAGTTTTTGCAACTGTTCCGAGGTACTGCTTGAGTCCATAGAAGTTTCTGAGGTTCCAGCAACTTGCTGTATCTGTTTTCCTTTCGTTTTGAAGCCTGGAACCCATCCCGGAGGGTATCCATGCTTCTTATAGCACTTGTCAATGGTATGCCCATTCATTCCGCAATAAGTGCATTTTGCTCCTCGGTTGTTACTAGTGTTTCGTCTGCCATAGTTGTTCAAAGCTGCCACTATATCACCATGTAGATCAACATTTGTTAGGTTTTGTTGAACTGCATTTGCCTGTGCTAGGTCTGAATTGTTTATACTAAGGGTGCTTAACGCCAATTGCCGTTCCAGCTTCTCGGCCATGCCAAAAACATTATAAACTTCTGGCAATGGATCAGTGACCAAAACGTTTGACTTCAGATTCTCATATGAGTCATTTAACCCTTGTAAGAAGCGTATCACATGATCCTCATCTCGTTCTTTTATGATCTGATCAATGAGATCACAGCAGCACTTCGGATCACATTTGCAATAGGGAATGGGACGCATAGAGTTCATCTCTTCCCAATGAGTTCTGCATTGTGTGTAATATTCATTGACGGAGCTGCTTCCCTGCTTTAGGTTGTAAATCTTGCTTTGCAATTCTGAGATCTTTTGAGCATCGTGTTGTGAGAATCTCCGCCTGAGATCCTCCCATATATAGCGTGCTTGATACATATGCATTACACTTTGTGCTATGGAGTGGTGTACAGCTTTGAATAGCCATGAACACACCATCAAGTTGCAGCGCCTCCAAGCCGCGTACTATGGATTGTTTCTGTTTGGAACGACGATGCTACCATCAACGAATCCCCATTTGTTCTTGACTTCAAGCGCTATTCTCATTGAAATGCACCAAGCGCTATAGTTTGCAGTGCCTGTTAGGAGCGGACTGACAAGAACAACACTGGCGTTCTCGTTCTGATTCAAGAAGAAAGGATTCTCCAAATCCTCTGAGATGGAGCTCCTCTGTTGTTGCGAAGTAGTATGGTTCCTCTGTGGAGCCATTGAAGCTGAGCGATTAGGTGATCGAGCGATCGGAGGAGGAGTTGTGTGAGCCTCCTGGCTTGCCTCGCCGGAGACGGCCGCTGCGTAGGACTGCCGGCGTCCGTAATCTGATACCATGTTGGAGCCGGTTCACACTAACGGTGAAGAAGAAAGCGATGAAGGGAGGAAAAGTGTTTTCAATATTGCAAAGAATGATTACAAGGGCAAGTAACTGTTACAATATATAGGCCTAGGTTGAAGCAGTTACAACGGAAGCAGAAGAACGGTTACAACAGAAAAGGAAGATTACAACAGAAAAGGGAGAATACATGCAGGCTTTTAACTAACTTGAGCTGCTGCTTTTCTCATCCTCTAACAAGCAGAGGCATGAGTTGTACTTAAAGGTGTCCTATTAACCAAATCGCTTGGCTATAATCAGGTCTGCATCGAAACTGACTTGCAAGCCATAGTCGAGGCATTAAACCAGCGGGCAAACATGGGGAGTATTGTGGACAACATTTTATATGCATGCCACATTGCCACCGCGAGATGGACTCCTTACATGCGTAGCATATCACCTTTGTCCCCAGGGAGGTGAACAGAGTTGTTGATCTCATGGCGAAAGGTGCTAGAGGACAACATGGAACCACCATCTTTGCCCATCCGCCGGAAGGCCTTTGGCAAATACTAGAAGAGGACAAATATGGTATCCCTTCATGGCGCCAAAATGTGGCACCTTCTATGTAAACTTGGGTGATCCCCCTCCATATTGATCAAAACAAAAAACTTCTCTATCCATTGTATAACACTATATTATATATGGTTAAGGAATATATAAACTATACAAAATTTTAATTTTGTATAGTATGAAAAAATAATGTACCTGATCAAATATATGAAAAGTTAAACTATATTATTATATCATACATTTTAACATTTTTTCATTTTTTTTAAATTTCCTTTAAAAATTCTTGGTAACGTAATTTCTTCCATTCATCACTGTAACACCCACCAATTCTAATACAGGAATAAAGCATAAATAAACAATCTTTCTCACTAATCATTCTAAAAATAAATGCGAAAGAGAAATCAAAACTTAAACCATGGGGTGTCACACCACGCTCGGGCCAACTCACTAAACCCAAACGCACATGCTACAAAGCTTTCTATCTACAATCCATTTTACAACAATCTCTATCCATATTACAAATCAACTATAATACAACAATTTGGATTCTAAACTAAGGGTGTGTTTGGTTCGCACATGGGAATCAGAATCGATATGGCGGGTAGCAAATACTTGGTAAGGGTAATGGGTTTTTGTGAAAGTATTTTGCATGTTTGGTACAAGGGTGGAATGTGAATGATTATTAATAGTTGGGGGAAGAAAGGAAGAAGGGAAATGAAACTCTTATTTAATAAGGGTTTGAGTTTTTCAATTAATGGGGTATTCCAAACTCATAGTAGTATTCTAAAAACATGTCAACCAAACAATAACAATCACTTTAATACTCATACCTTATACCAAAACATGTCAACCAAATACGACCTAAATATTTTATGC
>CM008334.1:15679936-15692034 GCA_002525835.2 Ipomoea batatas | reverse complement strand
TCCTAAGTCAAAGAAGCCTTAGTACACAAAGGTGGAAAATGACTCAGACAACACACTCTTGAATAGCCAATATCCTAGCAATCCTAATCCATGACCTTAGACACTCCACTATGCAATATCCATGAACACCATCCAATCCCTACCCCTTTTACATATTTACAAAATCCTTTTTACTTTACTACTCTCTTGCACTCAAACCAACCAAAATGAACTACTCTCACTCACAAATCCACCCTTCACCACACTCGAATCCTTTGCATGATCCAATCAAGTAAACTCTTGAACACTTGACACACCTCCACGTCCCTCCTTCGAGACCGACACTCGGGGAGTCACAGACTTTTCGTTTTAACACAAATATCTTTTGACATTTCATCCTATGCACGCAAGTGTTATATCTGATATTGTTTGTAAGATGGGTGATGATGACCCCCATGAATCCTTAATTCTTGGAAGACCATTTCTGGCTACTTGTCGTGCACGAATATATGTAAGTTCAGGTGAAATTACCCTGAGATTTGATGGACAAGCCACAAATGATGAAAAGGAAAGAGCGAAAGAAGAAACTGATGACGATAAAAGGGCAAAGGTCAAACCCAAGATGAAATCAAAACCGAAGTAGAGAAATGATAAACGTACATGGAAAAACACGTGGGTACCAAAATGCTTCTTACCCACTACCAAAGAATATGGTTGAATTCTAAACAAGGTATGATGCGTCTAGCCAATGACGTAAACCGTGGCGCTACTTGGGAGGCAACCCAAGATTTTAATAATATGCTTTACATCATTTTTATGCTTTCGTTTTTAATGTTTTTGTTATAATAAATTGCTACAATCAAATGGAACCATGTTTTGAGGACTAACTTGTAGGAGTCGGGACTAAAAATTGCTTTGGAAAGGCTTATTTTGGACTTAGGTATGAAGAGAAAGACCAAAACCGGAAGAAAACAGTGCAGAGGACTGCCACGTGAGCTCACACGTGTGTAGCCGTGCGTGGGAACGAGGCAGTAGCCTCCCACGCACGCTCACATGCGTGTAGCCATGTGTGGGAGCGAGACAGTAAGCTCCCACGCACGGTCACACGAGTGTGACCGGCGTGGAAGCCCTCCTACGAATTTAAAACCCTCATTCGGATCTCCCACGCCACTTTGCTCCAAAAACCATATTTTGTCTTCTCTTCTCCACGCAAGGTGAATCCAATACTCAAGGTTTGAATATCCATTCTATTTTTACTTCAAAGAAGATCAAAAACATCACCATCAAGGTAATTTCTCATCTTTTTAACTATTTATCCTTGAATATTCATGAGTATGGAAGAGCTTGAATGAAAACTTTGTTCTACATTCCCTTGCATGATTTTGAATGTTTTAAATGTTTAAATTGGTTTATAATGCTTCATAGAACTATCCTTTGATGTTTTCTTTCATTATTGATGGTTACATTGATGGATTGTTATATATTTTTGAGCTTCAAGTGTGAACACCATTGATGAACAAATGGGTTTGTTAGATTTCTTGTTGGAATTATGAAATTGATGCTTGAATTGATGTGTAAACTTGTTGTAGAACTATTATATGCCATCAATTTGACTTTCCACATGCTACATTGCCCAAATTGAATTTTCAATTTCAAACCCTAATTTTTGAATTTGGGGAAGAAGATGAAGTTGACTTTTTGAATTTCTTGACTTTTGTAGTTGACTTCTTATTTGACTATCAAATTGAATTATCTTATGATGAAATTATGCATGTGTGTGATAATGAAATGATATTGTTGATATTCTTATGCTAGAATTGTCCAAAATATAAGGGAAACTATGGCGAAATTTTCGAAAATTCTTAGCCCTATATGTTTGTAATCCATTATCTTGACAAGGAATTTTACACAATTACAATGGCGATGACAACACTTGCGTGCATAGGGTGAAATGTCAAAAGATATTTGTGTTAAAACGGAAGGTCAATGACTTCCCGAGTGTCGGTCTCGAAGGAGGGACGTGGAGGTGTGTCAAACGTTCGGGAGTTTACTAGATAGATTCGTGCATAAGATTTGAGTGAGATGAAGGGTGGAATTGCAAGTGAGAGTGTAGTTCATTGGTTGGTTGAGAGTGCAAAGGAATAGTAAAGTAAAAGTGGTTTTTGGAAATATGTAAAAGGGGTAGGAATTGGATAGTGTTCATGAATATTGCATAGTGAGAGTCTACGGTCAAGGATTAGGATTGTTAGGATATTGTCTATTCAAGAGTGTGTGGTCTTAGTCCTTTTCCACCTTGTGTACTAAGGCTTCTTTGACTTAGGATTGCCTACAAGCATCCAAAGTTCTAAGAGACATTTTATCAAACACTTTAGCTACACACCATCCTACTATTCTTAAGAAGTCCATAGGAACTTTGGTTGTGTAAAGCTTCAAATCCTAACTCTAATCAAAGACATGAAAGAGTCAAGAGCTCAATCTCTCATCTAGATTGGCCAAATCCAAACAAGATCTAAACAAAACAACAATCAAAAGACAAGAATAGATAATCCATCAACACAAACTCATAGATCCAAGATATAGAAATAAGATCATCACAAGAGCAATATTCAATCACACAATCCAAATCCCTAGACTAAATTAGCTACTCATGATATGAAATGAAAGTAAGAGCTAATTCAATCCAAGAACAAGACAACTACAAATATAGAAATGTAATAGAGATCACCTAGAGAGAAGAAGATCTTCAATCCAAGCTTGTTGTCTTCTACAATGGAAATTGATCTAATCTAAAACTAAGAAAAATGGAGAAAGTTCTCCAAAGAAAAATGAAGACTAAAAATCTGGAAAATCCTCCTCTGAAAATTCATCAAAGGGGTTTAAATAGTCTCCGAAATGACAACCCTAGAGAAATTTCGCGCATCACGCCTCCACGCCACTCACACGCGTGTGAGCGTGCGTGGGAAGCTTCTTGAAATTTTCCACGCTTACTCACACGCGTGTGGCCTTCCAGATCAGTCCTTCGGGGCACCGCTTTTGCCTGGTTTGCTCTTTTAGCTCATCTTTTGGTCTTATATGCTCCCGGGGCTCCTGATTTGCTTCCTTTAAGCTAGAAATAGCTTTTGTGCACCAGTTAGTAATTTTCAAGCATTTATTCATATAGTTTGCCAGATAAAGATGCTATAGATGCGATAAAACACCCTAAAACGTGCCTGAAATAAGGGTATCTCGGAGTCTTATCAGGTGACTTATTTGAGAAATAATTATTCAAAACCAATTACCATGAATGTTAATTTCTATAATTTGTAGGATGGGACGCTCAAAGGAAATCGCAAAGAAATCAAAGCACGATCATGGTGAATCGAGCCGGTCGAGAACACGGTAGCAAGCTACAGTTCAACGAGCTCCCCAGGAGCCGGGGTCAAGGTCATTAAGACACTTGACACCCATCTAACTTACAATAGTGGATAACTACAAGGGGAAACAACTTTTAGTCGGCTGCCACTTCGACAATAACATTTTAAGAGAATTCGGTTGTTTAGATGAAGTAAACGGGCTTCTAAGGCACTCACAGCTCCGCCATTTGTTTGAATGGAGAGGACCTACCTACGCGCCTATTACTTATGAATTTTTGGCGACCTTAGAAATTCGAAAGGAGGTCAATGATGTAAGAGAATCCATTTCGTTCACTCTATTCGGCAACCACTACAGTATGTCGGTCAACACTTTGGGTGTCACGCTCGGATTCCATGATGCCGTGAGAGTAACTATGCCTTATTTCAGAGATTTTAAGGAAGATTTTGATTCAGAGGCGGTAGCTGTTCAATATTGGAGAAGCATCACCAACAATGCCCCATACAACTCTTCAAACTTAAAGGCAAACCTCATCACCCGCAATGCTTTAAAGGCTATCAGATTAGCCTTTGCTATAAATCTCTCCGGTAGAACCACAAATCGCAACAAGGTATACAAACAGGATTTGTTTTACATGTGGTGCATGGAGAATGAGGTTGACATCAACTTGGGCATTCAAACTAGAAAATGGCTCCAAACCCAGCAAAAGTCTAAGGTTCAAACAGTGTTTATAGGACTTTTCGTTACAAAATTGTGCTATGGGTTGGGCCTATTGGACAGGTTGATGGGAGAGAAAGCTGAAGGTTTCACGATTCCTTTCTCCGTGGGTGAGTTCTTTGCCGCAGAATTAAAGCTTCGAGGTGATGATGCACCGGATCTGGCAGCTTCTGATGATGAGGAGAAGAAGAAAACGAGGAGGATGTTGCTGCACAGGAGTATGGCCCCACTCCCATGGATTGGGACACGACGCAGAACTTTCATAGGCAGCTCCATGATGAACAGATGAACTATTGGCGTGAGCAGCATACATGGCAGGAAGTCCATTTTACATCCATCTCTGCAAGACAAGATGTCCGCACCGAAGACCTCAACCGCATGAGAAGGGCGGTGGAGGAAAATGATAGAAGAATTGCTGCGCTCGAAGCTAGATTCGATAGGCAATTCCAGCGCTTCGGTGATAACTGATGCCTTCCTTCGACTGTCCTCGATCTTGACCTACTGACACTTGATACTGAGTTCCTTGACTTTGGTTACATTGGTTGATAGCCCCATCTGAACATTAGGATCCCTACGCGCGGGGTTCCGACTTTTATTTCTTTATTTCTTTACTCTACTTTACTTATCTTTATTTTTATGTTATTTACTTTATAACTGCTTTACTTATCTGCATTTCTATTCGAATAATTCTGCTTATTTACATGCTTTATTATCTATGTTTCTGCTTTTATATTTCTATCAGCTTATAATAATTAAATATTACTCCAAAGACCCTTTTTGTATGTTATGTGAGGCCTATGCTGGAAGCTAAAGTGTGGAAAGAAGGATGCATACTTGGTTTATCCTCTTATCCCTTTTCTAATTTTAAGCCCCGTTTTGATCTTTAAAGTGTGGAAATATTTTCTTTATAGCTTTGTGTATGCGTATATTAGAGTTTACCGTGTTTATTAGGATCATTTGATTCATACCCTACATCCCTGAGCAATTTCCAAAGTATGGAAAAAGATTTTTATTTGTCTATCCTTAGAATCCCTATTCGTTCCTTTACCCTGTACCGTATGGAAATATCGAGGACGATGTTTGTTCTAAAGTGTGGAAAGGACGCACTTTGTGCTTTACATGCTTACATGCTTAGTATAAGAAGTTGAAAGTTGAAGCTCTTGGGAATGATAAGCGGGTGCATTTGCAGTTTTGAAAAGAGAGTTATTATTTGTGTTATCTAGAGAGAATTTTGACAGGATGCCCAAAAATTTTTACTCTCGAAATATCTTTGAGGAAGTTACTTTTCGCACCCATGAGAGTGTTTAGAGCCAAATAAGTTTATATTCTTTCCTGCTTGCATGATGTTCACCTCTTATTTACGTAGGACCTTAGTTAAGGATCTATCGAAGTGGGAGTGTGCACTTTTTAATTTGAGAAAGATAAAACTAGCGAGGCCCGGAATTGAACTAACCTTGGTGGGGCATGGGGCAAAAGGTGAGCCTGTTGGTAAGCTTAATGAGAAAACAAAACCCTTGATCATAGTTAGAAAAAGGCATGAGGGGTTGACATGAGGAGAAGTCGAAAAGGCAAAAAGCCAATCACCAAGAGTTTAAAACTGAGGGAAGCCAATTCGTTGGGTTGTGTTCAAACCATAGTCTTTGGTAAGCAAAAAGCTTTATCTGGAGTCGGTTGTTCACATAAAAAGATCCCAAGAATTGAGAAAATAGAGCTGAGGTGAGCCGCTTTGCTAGGATTCGGGTACCCATTGCACTGACCTTCGAAAAAGCATGGAGCTCCATGTGAAGTTGGGTGGCTCGATGACGTTATCCTGGGAAGTGAGAAGAAAGAGGGACCGCACTAAGCCAAAAGCGGTGAGTGGTTCATGCCCCTACCCTCATTTACATTTACGTTGGGCTTTGGCGTATAAGGATGGAAAGTTGATTAGCTAGTGCACATCGTTCCCACTAGTGAGATCGGCTAGAGGCCCTATTTAAATAGAAGGTGAACCAAAACTTTGGAAATGCATGCTTGCGTATGGTGCGAGGAGTGTGATCCCTTGTTTTACTTGTTTATCTACGAAAGGTTTTTATTTCCCGAAAATATTTCTTGAGTTGCTGACATCTGACCAAAATCCTTTGTAGATAACACAAATGATTTCTCCCGTTTCAACAGTCTTAGACACCCATCATTTTGACTTGCCAAAAGATTTGTTTTGCCTGAGAAAGTATCTCGGAGACTTATATGCTTAGATAGAAAAATGTCTTGCTTGAGGACAAGCAAGAAACAAAGTGTGGAAAATTTGATAAGACTCCGAGATACCCTTATTTCAGGCAAATTTTAGGGTGTTTTATCACACTTATAGCATCCTTGCATGGTAAATTACGTTCATAAATACTTGAAAATCACTAACTGATGCACAAAAGCTACTTTTAGCTTAAAAGAAGTGAAACAGGAGCCCCGGGAGCAAATAAGAGCAAAAGTTGAGCTTAAAGAGCGAATCAGGCAAGAACGGAGCCCCGGAGGACCCAACTGGATGGTCACACGCGTGTAAGCGTGCGTGAAAACTTTCCAGTAGCCTCCCACGCACGCTCACACGTGTGTGGATGGCGTGGAGACGGTGCTGCGCGAATTTCGACTAGGGTTGTCATTTCGGAGACTATTTAAACCCCTTTGATGAATTTTCAGAGGAGGTTCCCAGAAAATTAGTTTTCTTTTTCTTAGTTTTTCCTTTGGAGAGCTTTCTCCATTTTTTCTTAGTTTTTTAGATTAGATCAATCTCCATTGTAGCAAGACAACAAGCTTGGATTGAAGATCTTCTTATCTCTAGGTGATCTCTATTTCATTTTTATAATTTTAGCAATTTTGTTCTTGGATTAAATTAGCTTTTGCTTGAATTTCATATTATGAGTAGCTAGTTTAGTCTAGGGATTTGGATTGTGTGATTGAATATTGCTTATGTGATGATCTTATCTCTATATCTTGGATCTATGTGTTTGTGTTGATGGATTACCTATTCTTGTCTATTGATTGTTGTTTTGATGAGATCTTGTTTGGATTTGGCCAATCTAGATGAGAGATTGAGCTCTTGACTCTTTCATGTCTTTGATTAGAGTTAGGATTTGAAGCTTGACACAATCATAGTTCCAATGAACTTCTTAAGAATAGTAGGATAGTGTGTAGCTTAAGTGTTTGATAAAATTCCTCTTAGAACTTTGGATGCTTGAAAGCACTCCTAAGTCAAAGAAGCCTTAGTACACAAAGGTGGAAAAGGACTAAGACAACACACTCTTGAATAGCCAATATCCTAGCAATCCTAATCTATGACCTTAGACACTCCACTATGCAATATCCATGAACACTATCCAATCCCTACCTCTTTTACATATGTACAAAATCCTTTTTACTTTACTACTCTCTTGCACTCAAACCAACCAAAATGAACTACTCTCACTCACAAATCCACCCTTCACCACACTCGAATCCTATGCATGATCCAATCAAGTAAACTCTCGAACACTTGACACACCTCCACGTCCCTCCTTCGAGACCGACACTCGGGGAGTCACAGACTTTCCATTTTAACACAAATATCTTTTGACATTTCACCCTATGCACGCAAGTGTTGTCAAGCCTCCTTAGAGATTGTGTACTTTTCCACAAGAGAGGTGTCCTCCAGCCAACCACCAGATGTTACTGATGATGGATCAGTGTCAATAACATGCAGCCGATATCTAAATGGAAAAAGAGTTTAGCTAAAATAAGTACATTAAAAATGAAATTGGAACAAGCTATCAAATAGTTGAATCTAAATTCCATCTAAAAGGTGGGTCATCTTCACAATTGCAGACAATGACATACAAAACATGGATAAAAGCAGGATATACCAAAAGATACAGTTGAAAAAAAAGGGAATAGATAATAGGTGAACACGTTGTACATATGAAAGTATAAATAATTCTAAAAAATATTTAATGCATGCAAAGTTTCTAAATCCAGAAGTTAACCATTCGGATTGTAGACCAGGTTTCATGTTTTAGGAATCTCATCAAAATTTCTGAAAAAAAAAATGCATCTCTGTCATCTAAAACTAAAAAGAAAAAAAAAATTTGCAGAGGAAATGTGCACATCAAAGCTCCTAGGCAATACTTGTACCAAATATGAATCAGTTATAATTCAAATAATAATAATAATGACGTCAAAAAGGGAAAGCTTGAAAGGAAATTCAATGTAATAGAGATTAAACTTACCCATCATGTGGAGAATAAAAGCCAAATGGTCTCGTGTTATCACTTAAGTCTGAAATTTTAGCACCAGTATCATCATAAAGCTCAAGGCGCATTGAACTAACAGAAGTTCCACACTTTTTCCACAACTTTTCTTTTACAGCTTCTACTGTTACCTGACCAGCGACAAAGTTAGCCCGTCAATCCGTCATGTATGTAAAGAGAGAAGCTAAGATGTATTAACCACGTTACAATTATCAAGTGTGAAGATAAGAGCCTAAATGCATACTAGTTCAGATTCAGTCTCACTTTGGAACTATTAATCATTTGCTTCTACATAATTAGAAGAACATTAGAACAAATACTTTTATGTGTTCTCAAAATTAGGGTTTGGAAGTTTTGCATCTGTATATGGATCATGTTGGCTAGTGGCTTATAGGAGGTTATAAGCTACTGACTTTACCTTCTTATTCAAGAAATATATCCTACAATCTACAATTGCCATGTGACAGAAAAAGTCCATGCCAGATTCTTCAAAAATGGATAATTAATTCACATTATAATACAGGAAAACAAATCCCATAAACTTATGTGAACTGGGAATTAATTTCTTGCATAAGAATATGAATCCATTAACCAAATTGTAGTTGAACCCACAGAGATGACAAGTAGATTGTTCAAGAGTGATAATATGGCGGGATTTTTCCCTTTAGTGATATGCATTTTAAAATACATATAGTAAGATCACATCCCAACTTGTTAAATTTAAATTAAAAATAGATGAAAGCAAAGGCATAAGGAAACAGAAAAAGTCAAAAAACAATCTCTTAAGTCTTAACATAGAAGTAGCAACTTCAATGCTTAAGGATAAATACCCAACATCTAGAGATTGTTAAAATCATTAAAGAAAGGTTGAAGCCTTGAAGGTAAGAGTTATTCAAAATAATAATAGTAACAACGACAACAACAATAAAAAATGAAAAAGAAAAAGAACTGATTAGAAAGATTGAGAGAAGACTGCATGAAGAGAGAAACGAATATCGGCGGAGAAGCTCTTGATATTGGCATGGGTGACCCTTATGAGAACCGAATCATCTGCTGGAATATTTTGTAATACAGAAGCCATATATTTTGCAACCCAAATGCTCAGCTGAGTGTTTTGACAAACCAGTACACATCAAATCTCCTCCCAACAAGCAGCTAGTATAGCCTAGAGAAATAAAATTTGTAGAAAGTGATTTCGTTATATTTAGTAATAACTTAGAAAAATAATAATTAAAATTTGATAGAAATATCAAATTGGCAAGATCAGTACACAATAAATAGAGTAGAAAACCACCCAAAAAAAAAAGGAAAATTGTAGAATTTTGAACATATTACACTCTTACAGGAAACGAAGAAGGAAAAGTTACCCTTTTTTTTGAAGAGTTCTAATTAGGAATTGACAACAGGTAGGGATTCCCGAATCCAACTAAATATTATCCTTGTCCTGAATCCATTTAACACTACCAATTGGTACTCAAACCTGTCCCGATTTCATTTAATATATATTTTAAAAAAATACATCACTTAATCAAATACTTATGTGGTTCTAGCTACAACATAAGAAGTTTTGTAAAAAATTTAAGAAAAAAAGAATGATGTAACATGAGTTTACATAGTGTCATATTACAGAAAATTAATCAAGTGAGACTATGTTCTTCAAGTCTTGCTTGCCAACTTAACAAAATGCGCTCATCGTCACTTGTCGTGATTGTAAATTTGTAATTTGAATGCTTTGTGAGCTTTGGCAATAGAAGGATCAAGGATTTGTAACATATCAGATATAACAACTTGAAGAATGGTGTAAGGAGTTTCAATACCAAAGTTGAGAAAATAGAAGTGAAGATTTGTAAGAGATCAGATATGGAAACTCGAGGAATGGTGTAAGGAGTTTCAATAAGAAAGTTGAGAAAATAGAAGTGAAGACTATTACCTTTGTTTCATAAAAATTCCTAAACCTTTAGATGGTCAAGAAAGACAATTTGATGATGCAAGAAAGACTTCTGTTTTTCAGAAAATAATATTTGTTGATAAAATAATCCCCCATTTACTCTTCTGCTAAAGATTAACCTTTCATTCTTTTTAGTTGTGCATATCTTTCACAAATGCCCACAACTCATATATATATATATATATATTGTAATACCCCGTATTTTATTAACATTATTATTTTATCCTAATGTATTGACATACATCAGTTATGATCTCCCGATACTTCAAAAGGATTTTTTATAAGTGAGTATAGTTGTTATTAAGCTGCGAACCTACGTACCGGTCACGAACCGTAAAATTTTTAGGAGCTAGTATTCGGACCCGTTTGTCCTAGGAAATGGATTATTAAGCACCATATTATTATTCTTGAATTTCCTATTTAATTAAATCAGCCCATAGCAGCGAAAATTTATTTTGATCGTAACATCGCAGAATTTCGCGGTGTACCGAACCTAGCCCAATTTTGAGTTTCAGTCTGGAATAAATTTTTAGCTTCAGAAATTATTCTATCTGGATTATTTTCTACCGAAACTTTATCTGTTTGGACCCCAACTGATAAGTTGGAAGATATTTCATTATTTTATTATTATTTTTTTTTAACCTTATCGATCCCATAAGGTTACTCTTATCTCATAAGGGAAATATAAAAGCCAAATTTTATTCCATTTCCCTTGTGTTTTGCCGAAATGAGAGAGAGAAAGGTAAGACTTCGATTTCCATAGCCATAGCCAAATTTTATCTCATAGAATTTATTCATCTTCTTCCACCTTGAAGCTTCAATTTCCATAGCCAAAATCCTTCTCAAGTGTCAATTTTGTTCGGTAAGACTTCGATTTTATTCGGTAAAAAGCTTTATATTTCTTCCTAGATCATGAATCTAAGCTTAGTTTCTTAAAATATTGTGAAATTTTGATCCTAGGGTTAAGGTGAAATTTGGGGAAAAGATCGAAGATCCATCTTATGGTGTTAGAATGCTTTCAAAGAGGTAAGGAATCCCTTAAGTTGGTTTAGTCACTTGAAATTGGATAATTGATTGTTTGGTTGAAATATATGGATATATATATACTTGTATATGTTATGGTTATGTCCATAAAGGCTTATACTTGTGAAAATAGTGAAAGGAAATCAGGATAGATTTCTGGCAGTAACTTCCGAGATTTATTGGGAAAATTTGGTAAGGTATTTTGACTCCATTTTTCTCAGATATGTAGTCCAATGAGTGTAGAACCTGCATATAAAATTTCATAATGATCGGAGTAGTATAAGTGTGGTTTTCGAATTTTTCTCCAAAACTGGTCCAGAGAGAGGAAAATTCCGGACAGCACACTGCCAAGGGAAAAAATGGAATTTTCTGTGTTAATTCGTGAACCAAAATGACCAAAACTTTTTATGAACATCAATTACTATGAGTTAGGGTTCTACCATAAAAATTTCAAGTGAAAAAGAGTTCGGGAACTATTTTTACCGGCTCAATCTTTCGGACTGCGCAAGCTGAATTACTGTTCGGAATAGGCAGAACCCGTGGACGCGGTAGCGGACGCGCGTCCACCGGGCGTCCAAGGGCGCGAAATTAAGATTAAATGGTGTAAGCTTGATTATTGATTATTGAAGTTTAGAAGATGAGGTTGTTTGATGTTCGTGAGATCAAACTAAGCTTTGATTGTTGTTGATGTTTAGATGATGGGGTTGTAACGATCCTAAGAAATTATTATGATTATGAATATGATTATGAGAGTTGAGGTATCTATTTGGTTTTGGGCCACCGGTTTGTGGAATTGTCCGGTTGGTTTGGTATAAGTGTGGAACTTGAAT
>CM008334.1:15655352-15678941 GCA_002525835.2 Ipomoea batatas | reverse complement strand
ACACAAACAATTGGAGAAAAGTACATGCCGCACACCAAATCAATCACATTCTTTATAAACATCAAAATTGTATATTACACTGCTATAAGAAAGTGTACCTCTATTACCTAGATCAATGTTATTTTCGATTTGTGAACACCTCTTCTATCACCCTCTTCTTCGTCGTCGTCAATGGAGTCTACAAACAGAGCTTTTTGGAGTGGTAGGGTCTATACCAACTGAGCTTTTGGATTCTTCAATGGTATCTACTAACAAAGCTTTTGTAGTGTTCAATGGTGTCTACTATCAGCAGTACTGAAGTCGCAAATGGAGTAGCAATGAAAGATTGAAGAATCGCAATGGAGTCTACAATCAGAGTGGGTGGAATTGGAATTTGGTATTAGTTTAGGGTTTTATTTATTTAATTTACTTATTTGGCTTTATTTTTAAATTTTAAATATAATAATAAACATTTAATATATTTTAATTGTAATCCATGTGTAGTTTTTTGAAAAATAAAAATTAGTTGTTTATGTCAGGATTAATAGGAAGGTTACATATTAAAAAACAACAAGTGTTTGTAGCTCAGTGGATTGAGCGTTTGTTTCCTAAGCAGAAAGTCATAGGTTCAACCCTTATCTTGCGCGATTTTGGTCACAATTTATAACATAATCAAACTTTTCCAAAAACAACCACGGCCTTCCATTTTCAAACACCTGTAACTAAATGAAAAAAAAAACAGCGTGTAAGTGCATTAATTATATACAACAAAGAACTTTGTTATAAGGACTTGGTAAAATATTACAAATATTTAGGTAAAAAGTTTTATAGTAATGGAGTATTTTTTTATTCAAGTGTAAGGACTTGGTAAAATATTACAAATATTTAGGTAAAAAGTTTTATAGTAATGGAGTATTTTTAATTCAAGTGTTTAATGTTAAAAAATATGAAATTCTGACTATTTTTATAATTATCCAAACAAGCGATTAGAAAAGTAGGATTTTTGCAATTTTTCAACCTTTGACTAAAGTGTTAGGAAAGTAATTTAAATTTTCGACAACCTAAGAAAAGTGGTATGAAATTTTGACCACTATAGGAAAGTGGTATGAATTTTTCAAAACCAACGTAGAACCAATGTTTTGATTACTAAAGGGGTCAAAATTTTTTATCACAATTTTTTATTGTCTAAATGTTTTGCGGGTAAATTGAAATTTCAATTTTTGTTGAAAATTTAAACGCCCAATAATAAAGTTACTGAAATATAATTATAGAAATGAGTAAAGTAGATAGAAACAAGTAGTATTGCTAATAGTTCGAGTATAAGATTTGGGCATGTCCCAGACTTGTCACATAGGCTCAATATTTATATTAGCCAGTGACTAATTAATCTAGTATAATAAGTGCAACTGCTCCATATAAGTACAATGCCTCCCCTCAATAAGTGCATTGACTTTGCACAAAGTGCAACCATTCCACTGTCCTTGATTAAGTATCCAATATGTATTTAAGTATCCAAAGAACATAAAAACCATTCCACTTTGGTAATCCTTGAAGGACCAATGATATTAGGATTCTGCAAAAAAAATATTGGTTTCTTGAATTCGCATATTCACCTTGAAGGACCACACAGCAAATATAAAGATTAAAGGAAACAAAGAGTTCATAGCTAGCATGTTGTCCTTGATTACATACAGTTCATAGGAACACCATAAACTCAAATTATGCGAAACAGAATGGAATTAAAGCTCTCTTGGTCTAATAAGAATTTTACAATGTTACAAGCATGAATCTGTCATTGAAAGTATTTAGCGCGTAAATATAGCAGTTCAATCATACAACCCCTCCTGTTCCCACACATCAACGAGAAAATCTACCATTTCCTGCCAATTGAAGCATCAGACAGCCTGATCAGTGCCAATCAAAGAGGTGATAAATAGTAAAGTGTTGGAATGCAGATATGACTCACCGATAGAGGTATTGGCCTAGGGAATCGCTTGTTTCGTTTGTTTCCCTCTCATTGAAGTTTCTTATGTTTACTTGTTTAGTACTATTTAGGTAAGGTAAGCTAGACTAACCTTTACTTTATCTGGTCGGACCATCCCACCATGAAGGGGAGGACAACTGAAGTACCATTTTCCCTTCACCCTGCAAATATTAGCAGAAGAATTAGACCAGACAAATTAAGCTAATAAAAATGGATTAACTGTTGGTCCCGGTGGTGACGGTGTGAGTCTAGAAGGGGGGGGAGGTTAAATAGACTCACAAGGGGTTTTTGAAAACTTTTTCAAAAGAGTTATATCGCAGCGGAAAGATTATATCAAATTTTAGTTTTACTTTGCACCTAGGATTTTCTTATAAAAGGTATTACGTTTGTGTGGGATATGCAATGCAATACGTAAATGAAATAAAAGAGAGAGAGGGAGATTTTTATAGTGGTTCGGCTGTTAACTAAGCCTACTCCACTCTTCTTCACAACTCGTGAAGGTTTGCACTATATTCCCCTTAATAGTACAAGCTCCGTTACAACGTGCTCCTTTGATCACTCAGCCCGGCAGCTACGTTGATGTAGGTTTTTCAACTTCTCCCAAGTTTACTCCGCCTCTTTTTACTTCACTTGTAGAGATGGTTGAAAGGTTGTGATGTTTCTCCAACTTGAAATTCTTGTGATTAGTTTCCTTGATGAGCTTTTTAATCACACAAGAACTTCTTTTAGCTAAATATCACTTGTATGCTTTTGAATATTTTATCACACTGAGAGCAGTTTACTTGCTAGACAATATTTCTCTTTTTCAACCTTGTCAAAGTGAGATGGGACAAGGGTATTTATAGGTGGAATCTCATATCCGTTGGAGGGAATGTGAAATTCAAACCTATTGTCCAATGTGTAATATCCAATGGGTAAGGTTTTGTCTTTTTTTCAGAATGTCAGTACTTTCTAGCCGTTTGTTCACTTTTATGCAAGGACAATTTGTCTTTTGTCCCACAAAAAGGTGACAATCATTAAATGCTCCTTGGGATCGTTGCATAAGATTCGATTTGACATTCAGTTATAAGCCCATTCTCAAGGCAGTAGATAAGACAACTTTTAGAGAATGTCTTTGCCTTGAGTGTGAGAGAATGATTGTCCTTATCATTCCTCTTAAACTCCTCGAGACAATCACAGTTTGATTGCTCGGTCGCAAGAGCTTGGCCCTTCCATTCTTCGGCCTTAATCTTCAGTCTTCTGTCTTCGCTTCTCTTCAACTTTTCGGCCTTCACTTCTTCGGTTCTCTTCAACTCTTCGGTCTTCTGATCTTTAAAGCTTTGGTTTGAATGAAAAACTAATAACATAATTCGGTTAACACCTAGAACCGAGACATTACACCGAGAACCCTATTCTAAAAGACAGAAAGAAAATTTGGGGGTCTCCTCGGGTACTTGGTATCATCAAAATCAACAGCTCGGGGTTCCTAACAATTTCCCCCTTTTTTATGATGCCAACACCTTATATTCATACTATTCGGCTTTCTTTATCCATAAAGGGATTTTCACTAAATATGCCTGAATAGTTGAAGTTTTACATAATGTATCCGAGGAGTGAAAAACAAAACTAGATAACACACACACGCTAAACCCCCAAAAATATGTCTTTTATTCATCCATGAGATTTTAACAAAAACATTACAACTGAAAGCATAAGGAATTTAAAATGGGATTAAAGATCTCCTTATTTAGAGCTTTCACCAGTCTTCTTCTTCTTCTGGTTTTCCCAATTTTCATACTCCTTGAGTTGGATCATGTCATTGATCCCCTTTCTTGCTTTCACAGTGTCAAGTCCCACAATTTTGTATGCATATTTGTCGTGTAGCTTCAGCATCAGATAATTCTGGGTGACTTCGCCAAGGTTTTCTCCTCTTATGACTCGCTAGTGCCACCACTTTATTAGCTCGGGAGCATTCATTCCATCGGTAAAGCATTGTTGAATGGCGGTCAAAATCTGAGCAATGACATTCATCTTAGCTCTTTCATCAGCAGATTTTTTGATCTTGTTTGCGTCTTCGAGCTCTTTCACAATCTTTTCAAATCTTTTCTGTTCTTCTTGTTGAATCTTGAAGATCTCGTCGTCCTTTTTCTTCTGCTCGAAAATTCTCTCATTTTGATCTTTCAGGTACTTTAACCTGTCCATAGGTTTCTTCTTGTTCCAGAAGGGTGGAATGTTGCATTCCTGATAGTACTTTCCGGATCCTTCCCTATACGGAACATATTCAATCGGTTCTCCATCGACTCTTCGGGTCATTGGTTTCTTCTGCTTTTTAGAGCTCGGTTCACTACTGGAAGGTTTGTCTCATGTTCTCTTCGGTGATGGTGAAGGAGATGGAGTATCTTTAATGTTCAGAATGGCCTTTCTTTCTCGTGAGACATCATCATTGTCCTGATCGTCATCTCCTCGGACAATTTCCTTTCCCTTGCAAGTACTCGGAGGAGTTCCTTTCATTCTTTCCCCCTTGTTGGCATCATTAACCTCAATAAGAGTATCTACTTTGTTGCTCAACCGATTGATGCATACTTACAGCTGTTAGAGAGTCCATTCGAACTCTGAGATGTAAGATCCCATCGTATTTTGATTTCCCGTGACATACTCAAGCTTGGAGCAAGATAGATCAAGGCGTTCTTTGATGAAGGCATGCTTCGTAACCAAATCACGCTGTATGGTTGTGATTTCAGTTACCGAGTCCTTTAGGGATCCAAGGGAAATGAGATTTTCGGAAAAAGCATTGTCAATCTTTTTCTCAAGAGTTGTAATTCTCTCCTCAGCATTCGACTTTGAGGATTTCTTCTTTTGCTTTCTGATGTTCTTTTTGATCTTAGTTATGGACTCATTCAATGTTTTGAATTGAGCATCTTAAGTCCTCGCTATTCCCTGTATGGCATGTAACAGAGAAGTGAAAGCAGAAGAGGTATTGACAATTACCTCAGAAGAGTCCGAGCTCTTGGACGCTTCGGCTGTGTGATCATGACTGTCCTTGGGAGGTGCTTCCATGTTTCCACCTTGAGCCAAGACGAGTTCATGTCCTTCAGCAGATTTCAGTTCGTTGGATTCGTTGGTCGGGGAGGATAAGTCTTCGGGACTGACACTTCGGGATGCTTCTATATTTCCATCCGGAGTGAAGTCAAGAAAACTTCTACCTCAACATCAACGAGATTTAGATCTAAAGTGATCATTCTTTCATCAACGATTTGCAAGCCATCATGATTCGCACCACGAGATGCTTCCATGCTTTCATCTCGGGCTGAACTAGGACTTTGCATAACTGGTTGTTCCAATGATTCGGTGGGTGCAGACTTTGTCTCATCAGCTTGGGGCTGATTAGAATTAGCATCGGCACGATCAGTCTGTTCACCCGAATCTGGATTGGTAACGGCTCGGGATGCATAGGGAGGAGGAACTCCATTTCCGGATGGATCATCATTGTCATCATCATCCTTCCTATCATTCTGGTCACGGAATCCCTGATTTGGATTAGAATCCGAATCCTCATCATCATCATCATCTTCGTCAGGTAGACGGCTCGGTCCAATGTCCGGTCTAAGATCCCTTATCTCCGTCTGTGCTCGAGAGATATTGTGGATTTTGGCAATTTTCATGTCTTCTAGCATTAGGCGTTCCCAAGGTGTTCGGTAGCCAACATTGAGATCGACAGATTTGCCAAACCGAGTCGTTTTTCCTTGGAGCTTTTCAGCAAAGACCCGTTAAATCTCATCCGGTCTTGTTGCATAAAAAATTGATCGTGTAGCCATCCAATCCAATGCCCATTCTTCTTCTTCGGTCATTTCACTAATAGTGCTAGCAATAACCCGAAGGCTTGACATTCTCCACTCCTGCCAGTTATAGACGCGAGCAAGTTCTTGCCTTAGTATCTCTTCATGTGAGGGCAATTCAGCAAATGCTTCGGTATGAGGCATCCCATCATTAGACTCTTCATAAGCCAATTCTTGAGCCAATGCTGCATCGGCATTAATTTGATGAGTGACATGATCAGGATGGATGGTGAGCTGTTGGAATGGTTCAGGTTTTTCAGTTGTTTCAGACGGGATCTCTTCAATTGGAATAGTTGAAACATATGGCTATTGCAAATAGATGTGTCTGTGGACATAATCTTGAGCAAGCATAATTACGGCCATGAGGGGAGACATATGTTCGGTGATCTGTCTTCTGACCGCCTTAGGTATTGGTCGATAGGATAGGCGACAGATATCAATATCTTCCCTCTCAGAGTCATCCTCTATCCACGTGGAGTCTGAGTTCGACTCATTCCGACTTCGTGGCATAGTAATGGCCAAATGTTGTGCTTTGGTTATGGGAGCGATGGGGCCCTGAGTTGCAATGGTCATGGATTCAGGAGGTTGCACTGGCTCGGTAACAGGTTGTGTAGAGGAGAATTCAGGTTGTGATGGCTTCGGTTTCATCAACCTGGTGAGAGGCATCTGATCTTCCTCATCACTATCATCCTTAGAGAGATCAAGAGGTGGAGGAAGAATTCTGTGTCGATCATCATTCTGGGTTCGCCTCGGTTCCTCTTCTGTTGGTAAGACAGCAGTTGATTGGGTCTCATGTTCGATTTCAACATCCTCAGTCCAATTCTTCCTTTGTTTCTTTTTCGGACGCTTCAGTTGCTTTGCCTTCCGCTTCTTAGTCTTCGCTTTTGACTCTCTTGCCCCTTCCTCAGATGAGGATTCGAACTGTCGTGTGGATTCACCATGCTTTGATCCTTTCTGCCTTGATCCCTTTTTGTGCTGTTTTCCCTTCGGCTTATCAGACTTGTCCGACTTATAACTATCAGAGGCTTCGGGTGCCTCCTTTGCAACTGAGTCTTTAGATGATTCGAACTTGTGTTTCTTTAGTTTCTTTCTCTGGGCAGCTTCCAACTCTTCTGCCTTTCTCTTGAGATAGTTTGGAGGGTTTGAGGTCATGTGATAATGAGTGCGATGGGAGGTAGTCCCAGTGCGCAGTTTCACATTCTTGTCTCTTAGGATAGCACTAATCACAAACCCATAGCCGAGAACTTTCAATAACCATCCAGATGCAGGATCAACACCCGTTTGAATATTTTCAATCAAAAAGGCAAAGATAACTCTCGACCAATCAACATGATAGTTATCTAGAAGTGCACATATCATTCTCATCTTCATGTCTGAAATTTCATCGGTGCCGGATTGCTTGCTTTCAACAATTTTATTCAGAATATCAACCACAAATTCATAATCCATCTTTAACATCTTCTTCTTTAAGATGAATGGAATGGATGAAGGTTGAGAATAACCTTTCATCTTTTTCCACATTTGTTTCCTACTGTAGTCTTTTCCAGAACAATCTGGATGAAAACCGTCTCCACAAATAGGAAAACCAAAAACCTTCCTCACACCCTCATGAGTAACGGTAACCGCAGTTCCATGAACTACTGATCGTATTTCAACAACTCCATTAACAGTATGTAATTCAACATTGATATAAAATTGCGTCACATCAAGAGGGTACCATGTTTTGTGTTTAAAAGTCACAAAGTTGTAAAGATTACCGTCTTTGAGACATTGAATCACATGATCTCCAAACTCTTTATCAAGAACTCTTTCGAGAAAGCCGCTGACATCTAGCATTGATCCAACCTTAACCATGCAGTTTTTGGATTTTTGACCCTTAAGAGTAGTGAGGAAGAATCTGAAAACCTCAAGGTCCTCACATGGTCGGGGTATGACTCTTGGTGGTACGAAGGATTTTTCTTGAGTAGGCTTGGGCTTTTCCGGTGAAGGTAAGGGTTTGGGAACAGGACCGTGGGTGCCGGAAACTTCATCGGAGGGGGAGTTAGAGCTCCTAGAAGATGAACTTGAACTGGATGACGACATGATAGTAAATGATGGTGTTTGGAGTGGTTTAAGGTTGGGATTATGTTTTGCTTTCGAGAAAGTGAAAAGTGGAATATGAGTGGTGAAAGAGGTTATATATGGTGAAGATAAGTGGGTCGGGTTACCAAAGAAAATTGGAGCGGATTTATGGATATAAGAAAAAAGACCTTAAATGCCCTTTATTGTGGGGGCAAAAATGGCATAGGACCATAGTCATGGCTTGTGCTGAAAAGGTCACTTGCCCATAAAATGAAAGAAGCATTTAATGAGGAGAGAGAATATACTCATTACCATCTCGTCGTTGATGGACCGTCCTTTCAAGTCTGACGGTTCAGTAGTTCAGCGCAGGTGGAGCGGATGCCTCAATGTCATAAGCAAATAGAGCTTTGACACGTGTTCCACCACGATCCCACGTTCTCAGAATAAACGGTCATAAGTGGGTTATCCCGGGAAATATGATCAAAACTTGTTCATCAAGATAGAAGTTTAATCCTTTGGTTGCCTAAGACTCAGTAAGAGTGTGATGCATAAGGACTTAGTTGATAATGACTCGGTAGTTAGTCCTTCGGTTGTCATATATTCGGTAAAGGACATTTGCTGTGTGAGTTAACAGTCTTCGGTACTGCTGATAAGAGGGTACTCTTCGGTACTGGAACATATATCTTTCAGACATAGATAAAAACAGCTAGTCTTTGGTACCTTTAGAATGATTCAGAATAAAGAGAAACATATCACACAGCCAAGAAGTTTGATTATTTCATTAGAAAACATCATTCAACAACCAAGAGAGCATTACACAAACATCCATTCGAACCCTGATTATATTTCAAGGAATAACAGTTACTTCCTTGCCTTTCCCTTGCCTTTGATCCTTGCATGTCAGCTATTTGCAGTGGACAGAAGGCTTTGACCTTGGCTGCTCTCCGTGGTAGGAGGGCTTGGAGCAGGTTGAGTGCTTGGGGCGACATCTGGATTCCAAGATGGAGGCATCAGTCCATAACCAGGTTGGTTTTCTAGCACCGAGGACTGATCAGACACATTATCTGGCTCAAGCATCTCCTCAAGGTACCAGAGATAATCTTTGTTGGTCCCGGTGATAGCGTTATGAGTCTAGAAGGGGGGGGGGTTGAATAGAGTCAAGGAAATTTGGAAAACTTTTAGAGTTAACCGCAGCGGAAAGAGTTATAACAAAATTTTATCTTTTACTTTGCACTAGGGTGTTCCTTATCGAAAAAGTTAGGTTTAAGTTATGTATGCAATGCAATGCGTAGAGTGAATAAAAAGGATAGAGAGAGAGAGAGAGAGTTTTTATAGTGGTTCGGCTGTTAACAAAGCCTACTCCACTCTTCTTCACAACACGTGAAGGTTTGCACTATATTTTCCCTTATAGTACAATTTCCGTTACAACAAGCTCCTTTGATCACTAAGCCCGGCAGCTTTGTTGTTGTAGGTTTTTCAACTTCTTCCAAGTTTACTCCGCCTCTTTCTACTTCACTTGTAGAGATGGTTGAATAAGTATGACAAATCTCCAACTTGGAATTCTTGAGCTTTCTTTTGTTAAGCTCACAAGAACTTCCAAATAAACTGAATAAATCTTAGTAAGCTTGTGGATATCGCACTGGAAATTTTTCACTTGAACAACAATATTTCGCGCAATTCAACCCTGTCAAAGTGAGATGGGACAAGGGTATTTATAGGTAGAATTTCAGATCCGTTGGAGGGAGATTGAAATTCAAAACCTATTGTCTAGTGGGTAATATCCAATGGGTAGAGTTTTCTCCTTTTTCAGAATATCAGTACTTTCTAGCCGTTTGTCCACTTTTAGGTAAGGACAAAATGTCTTTTGTCCCTAAAAAAGGTGACAATCATTAAATGCTCCTTGGGATCGTTGCATAGGATCCAAAATGACATTCAGTTATACCCATCTTCAAGGCAATAGATAAGACAACTTAACAGAGAATGTCTTTGCCTTGGTTGTGAGAATGATTGACTTTATCATTCTTTCCTTAACTCCTCGAGTCAATCACATCCTTGATTACTCGGTTATGGAATCTTAGCCCTTCCCGGTTTTGACCTAAGATCCAAATCTTCGGTTCTTCGAGTCTTCAAGTCTTCGAGTCTTCATGTCTTCGAGTCTTCGAGTTTTCGAGTCTTCGAGTAAAACATTTCTCTGTCGAAATCTATACAGATTCGGTGAGAGCCGAATCCTTAGATAGCTTAAGACTTCGTTTGCCTTACTGGATTGACATAAATAAGCAAAAACTATTCTGAGACACTTATGAAAATTTAGGGGTCTCCTCGTATAGCTTGGTATCATCAAAATCAACGACTCAGGGTTCCTAACAATTTCCCCCTTTTTGATGATGCCAACACCCCATACTCATTCCATTCGGTTTTTCTTTTATCCTTAAATGGATTTTCATTAAATAAGCCCGAATAGTTGAGGTTCTACAATTTTAGGCGAGGAGTAAAGACTAAAGAACACACACACGCTGAACCGAAAGAGAGAAGTCTTTTATTTATGAAGAGTTTCATACAACTTTGCAAAAACAGAAATTTAAAGCTGATAGAAAATAAAAGCATAAGAAAAGGTCTTCTTATTTTGAGCTTTCGCCAGTCTTCTTCTTCTTCTCTTTTTCCCAGATTTCATACTGTTGGAGTTGTATCATATCATTGATTTCTTTTCTTGCCTTCACGGTGTCGAGGCCTTGAATTTTGAAGGCATACTTTCGGTGCAATTTCAGCATCAGATAATTTTGAACTACTTCACCAAGATTTTCTCCCCTTATGACTCCCCAGTCCCACCAGGCAATCAGTTCGGCAGCATTCATTCCATCAGAAAAGCTTTGTTGTGTAGCACTTAGAATCTGATTTATGCCATGCATCTTGGTTTGCCCTTCGGCTGTTTTGGTTATCTTGTTTGCATCCTCGAGTTCCTTCAAGACTTTCTCGAATTTCTTTTGTTCTTCTTGCTGAATTCGAAAGATCTCTTTGTCTTTCTTCCTTTGCTCATAGATTCGCTCATTGTGATCTCGCAAGAAGTTGAGCCTGTCCATGGGTTGTTTGTTATTCCAGTAAGGCGGAATGTTGCACTCTTCCCATTTCTTTCCAGATCCATGTTCATACGGAACATAGTCAATAGGCTCTCCATTTACTCTTCGGGTTGTCACTTTTGGCCCTTTGCTTTGTTTCTTTTGTTTCTTTGAACTCGGTTCACCACTTGTATGTTTGTTTTGAGTTCTCTTTGGAGACGGTGAGGGGGATGGAGTTTTCCTCATGTTGAGAATATCTCTTCTTTGTTGTGCAAGGTCATCAGCATCCCTTACAACCATTTCTTTTCCTTTCACCTCTTCCCCCTTGTTGGCATCATTAACCCTGGCGAGTATATCAACTTTGTCGCTTAGCCGATTTATGCAGACTTGCAACTCCTTCAGGGTCCATTCGAATTCACATACGAGAGATGCTGTAGCGTTTTGGTTTCCATAGACGGTCTCGAGCTTCGAACAGTTCAAGTCAAGACGCTCCTTGATAAAGGCATGCTTCGTAACCAAGTTACGCTGTATGGTAGTGAACTCAGATACCGAATCCTTCAGAGATCCGAGTGACATGAGATTTTCAGCAAAGGCCCCATCAATCTTTTTCTCAAGGGCAGTTAACCTTTCGTCTGTGTTAGATTTTGAGGATTTCTTCTTCTGCCTTCGGATATCCTTCTTGATTTTGGTGATAGACTCATTTAGGGACTTGAAGTTTGCATCATGAGTCTTCGCCAATCCCTGTATGGCATTTAGCAAAGAAGTAAAAGCAGAGGAGGTATCGACTATTACCTCAGAAGAATCCGAACTCTTTGAAGCATCAGCAGCTGGGCCATCATTGTCTTTAGAAGGTGCTTCCATATTTCCACCTTGAACTAAGACAAGTTCAGTGCCTTCTGCAAGATTTACATTTTCGATAGGTGTGGCTAAGGCTTCGGGACTTGCACTTTTGGATGCTTCCAGATTTCCATCCGAAGTGTAGTCGGGAAGGACTTCTACCTCAACATCTAAAAGATTAAGATCAGACACAATCATGTCTTCATCAACAATCTACGGGCCATCATGATTCGCACCTCGAGATGCTTCCATGATTTCATCTCGGGCTGAACTAGGATCCAGCAGAACTTGTGCTTCCATGGATTCGGTAGGAGCAGACTTCGGTTCCTCAGAAACTTGCTGATTAGGCTCATCATTTGCGCAAGCAGTCTGAACTCCTGTATTGGAAGGATGTATGGTTCGAGAAGATGGAACTTGTCCTCCAGAAGGGTCATTGTCATCATCATCATCATCATCATCATCATTATCATCTCGACATCCTTGATTCTGATTGGAATCCGAATCCTCAGCATCTTCTTCATTGTTTTGACAACTCGGGCCAACATCTGGTCGTAGATCCCTTATTTCAGTTTGTGCTCGAGAGATGTTGTGGACTTTGGCAATCTGTATGTCTTCCAACATAAGGCGTTCCCGAGGAGTTCGGTAGCCAACATTCAAGTCAACAGACTTGCCATACCGAGTGGTCTTGCCTTGGAGTTTTTCAGCAAAAACCCTTTCGATTTCATCCGGCCTTGTGGCATCAAAAACAGATCTCGTCCCCATCCAATCTAAAGCCCATTCTTCTTCTTCGGCCATTTCACTTATAGTACTGGCTATGACGCGAAGACTTGACATTCGCCATTCTTGCCAGTTGTAAATTCGTGCAAGTTCCATTCTTAGTATCTCCTCGTGAGAATACTCATTCATTGAGGCGTCGGTAAGAGGCAAATCAGCTTCAAAGTTTTCAAGAGCTAATTGTTGAGCGAGTGCTGCATCGGCACTAATTTGTCTGGCAACGAGATCAGGATGAATAATGAGTTGTTGATTGGATTCGGTAGCATTCGGTTTGGGTGCAACAAATGGGAGCTCTTCAATTCGGATGGTTGAAACACTTGGCCATTGTAAACAAAGATGACGACTGACATAATCAAGAGCAATTATAATTCGGGCCATCGAAGGATTCATGTGCTCGGTGATTTGTCGTCGAACAATGGCAGACATCGGTCGATAGGACTGGCTACTTGCATCCATATCATCACCTTCTGATTCTTCTTCAATCATGGTTGATTTAGACCCCGAATCATTTCGATCTTGTGGGAAGGTGATTACTGGCTTTTGTACTTCTGATGAAGGAGTAGGAAGACTTTCTGGTTCAGCAACCAAAGGTTCGGGAGATGGTACCCTTTCGCAAACAGATGGAGCGGAGACGTGTTCAACATGAGCAGGTTTTTATATAAGCCGAGTGAGCGGCGTGTGATCTTCCTCATCGCTATCTTCCCTGGAAAGATCAAGAGGAGGTGGAAGGACTCGGTGACTGACTTCGAGTGGGACTTCCCTTGGTTCCTCTTCGGCTGGTAAAACAGCAACCGTCTGAGTTTCATGATCCTTTTCAACTTCAACTATGTGATCAGTTCGTTGCTTCTTTTTCGGCCTTTTAAGCTATTTGGCCTTCCTCTTCTTGGTTACCTCTCGTGATTCTTTAGCCTCTTCCCCATGTGAGGATTCGGCTCCTTCAGATTTATCATCCGCTACTTCTTCAGTGGTATTCTTTTTGTGTTTCCTTTTGGAGTGTTTGGACTTGTGCTTCTTCGATTTCTTCCTCTCGGCAGCTTCCTGATTTCCTGCCTTACGCTTTTTAGACACCTTTCGTGGCTCATCTTCGGATGAAGGTTCAGTATGCGTCGAGGGCTTAGCATGATCTGACCCAGTTGGTATAGACGGCTCGGGTAAATCCTTCGGTTTATGCGTAGACCCTTCGGAACCATGACCTTTCGCCAATTCAGATTCCCCCTGTCCAACTGAACTCTTGGACGACTTGGAGAGAGACTTCTTCTTTTGCTTTTTCAAAGCAGCTGCCAGTTCATCTGCCTTTCTCTTGAGATAATTTGGTGGTCGTGAGGTCATGTGATAATGGGTTCGGTGTGATAAAGTTTCCGCTCGTAACTTCACTTTCTTGTCTTTCAAGATAGCACTAATCATGAAACCAAAACCAAGAACCTTAGTAATCCAACCTGTTGTAGGATTAACTCCGGTTTGAATGTTGTCTATCAGAAAGTCAAAAATGACACGCGACCAATCAACAGGATATTTCTCCAACAAAGCACACAACATTCTCATCTTTTTATCAGATATATCATCCGTTCCAGATTGCCTGCTTTCAACAATCTTATTTAAGATATCTATGACGAATTCATAGTCCATCTTCAGCATTTTCTTCTTTAAAACAGATGGGAGGGATGAGGGTTGATTGTGATTTTTCATTTTCTTCCACATCCTTTTCCTGCTATATTCTTTTCCAGAACAGTCTGAATGAAAACCTTCTCCACAAAGAGGGAGATTAAACACTCTCCTAATATCTTCTTGAGATATTACAACTTCAGTTCCATTCACCACAGAGTGGATTTCATCAACATCATCGACAGAATGTACCTCCGCATTTATGTAGAACTGTGTGACATCAATAGGGTACCATGCTTTGTGTTTGAAGGTGACAAACTGTAGGAGATTACTGTCCTCAAGGCAGTGCACAACATGTTTCCCAAAGTCCTCATCAAGGACTTTTTCAAGGAATCCTTTCACATCTAGCATTGAACCGGCTTTTACCAAGCAACCGCTCGACTTCTGACCTTTGACGGAGGTGGAGAAGAACCTAAAGATTTCAACATCTTCACATGGTCTGGAAATGACTGATGGTGGTTTAAAAGGTTCTTGAGTGGCTTGTGGTTTATCCTGTAGGATTGAGGGTTTTGGTAATGGACCGTGAGTGTTTTTAACATGATCGGAAGATGAACTTGAACTTTCCGATGAAGAACTTGACTCGGAGGAAGACATAAATGCAAGCGTGTTGGTGGTTTAGGAAGATTATAGGGTTTTAGAGGGTAACGGTGAGTTTGGGAGTGTAAAAGGTAAAAGATGAGGGTATGATGGGGTTATATATGTTGATGATATTATTTTTGGGAGTACCGACTCGGATCTGTGTGAAAAATTCTCAAAACTCATGCAAGGAAAATTTGAGATGAGCATGATGGGAGAATTGAATTATTTCCTGGATCTTCAAGTCAAACAGGAACAAAATGGTATCTTTATCAATCAAGCGAAGTATACCAAGGATCTAATCAAGAAGTTCGGAGTTGATGGGAAATCTTCGTTTAAAATACCCATGAACACTTCGTTACGAATGGATATAGACAATGAAGGAAAAGAAGTTGATCAAACAAAGTACAAAGGAATCATTGGATCTCTACTATATCTCCCAGCGAGTCGTCCAGATATATCGTTTGCTGTAGGCGTATGTGCTCGGTTTCAATCAAATCCGAAGGAGAGTCATTTGAGCGCTGCCAAAAAGATACTAAGATATCTAAAAGGAACTCAGAGTGTAGGTCTCTGGTATCCGAAGAGTGATGTCTTCGACTTGGTTGGGTATTCGGACGCGGATTTTGCTGGTTGCAAAATTGACCGAAAGAGTACATCAGGAACGTGCCAATTCTTAGGGGGAAGATTGGTGTCTTGGTTTAGTAAAAAGCAGAATTCTATCGCCACGAGCACTGCTGAAGCCGAATACATAGCAGCTGGTAGCTGTTGTGCACAAATTCTATGGATGATGCAACAACTTAAAGACTATGGTGTCACTGCTAAAGAAGTTAGCATTATGTGTGATAACACAAGCGCTATTGCAATAACTCAAAATCCTGTGTTACATTCAAGAACCAAGCATATTGATATTAAATATCACTTTATCAGAGATCATGTGGAGAAAAAGGATATTAAGCTTGAATATGTTAATACCGAAGATCAACTAGCTGACATTCTCACGAAGCCACTTGCCGAAGCTAGATTCTCCACTCTACGCCATGAACTCGGGATGATAGAAATGAGTTAATGTGAGGAAATTGAATCGCTCCAAAGATTAGGTACTTTTAGAGCGGATTTATGGATATAAGACAAAAGACCTTAAATGCCCTTTATTGTGGGGGCAAAAATGGCATAGGACCATAGTCATGGCTTGTGCTGAAAATGTCACTTGCCCATAAAATGAAAGAAGCATTTAATGAGGAGAGAGAATATACTCATTACCATCTCGTCGTTGATGGACCGTCCTTTCAAGTCTGACGGTTCAGTAGTTCAGCGCAGGTGGAGCGCATGCCTCAATGTCATAAGCAAATAGAGCTTTGACACGTGTTCCACCACGATCCCACGTTCTCAGAATAAACGGTCATAAGTGGGTTATCCTGGGAAATATGATCAAAACTTGTTCATCAAGATAGAAGTTTAATCCTTTGGTTGCCTTAGACTCAGTAAGAGTGTGATGCATAAGGACTTAGTTGATAATAACTCGGTAGTTAGTCCTTCGGTTATCATATATTCGGTAAAGGACATTTGCTGTGTGAGTTAACAGTCTTCGGTACTGCTGATAAGAGGGTACTCTTCGGTACTGGAACATATATCTTTCAGACATAGATAAAAACAGCTAGTCTTCGGTACCTTTAGAATGATTCAGAATAAAGACAAACAGATCACACAGCCAAGAAGTTTGATTATTTCATTAGAAAACATCATTCAACAACCAAGAGAGCATTACACAAACATCCATCCGAACCCTGATTTTATTACAAGGAATAGCAGTTACTTCCTTGCCTTTCCCTTGCCTTTGATCCTTGCATGTCTGCTATTTGCAGTGGACAGAAGGCTTTGGCCTTGGCTGCTCTCCGTGGTAGGAGGGCTTGGAGCAGGTTGAGTGCTTGGGGCGACATCTGGATTCCAAGATGGAGGCATTGGTCCATAACCAGGTTGGTTTTCTAGCACCGAGGACTGATCAGACACATCATCTGGCTCAAGCATCTCCTCAAGGTACCAGAGATAATCTTCATCAAAGTTCTCGTTTGCTGGCTGGTTCTGGGCATGGTTCTGTTGGTACCAGCCTTGGATGTCATTCCATGCATCATCTCGAGTGTTGTTAATGGAATGAGGAGGTGTTTGCCTTGGCACAAGATCCTGATCTGGCCAGAATGGCTCTTCGGTTGGTGGAGCTAACCCTCCAAAATGAAATCCTGGCACGGACATTGTTGGTTGCTCAGGCACATAGTCCTCTGATTTCGAGTCAGATAACTCCAAAGGATGAGTAGATGTGTCTCCTTGAAGTGGTTGACCCTTTTCCTCTCTCAATTTATTGAGCTTGTTGCTTCCTTCTTTTAACAGAAGTCTGAATGAGAACCTTTTCTTAGTTGGTTTCTCTTCGGAACTGGCCTTCTTCCCTTTGCCTTTATCCATTCCTGCAAAATAGAAAACAACACGAAAGAGGAGGTGTTAGGATACCTCTCCCTTCCTTTGTTGTGATCTATTTATAGAGGGGTTGGAACTCTTTGATTGGTTGGTTTCCATCTGATGTGACCATTCAATATTGCAACCGTCCAAAAGCATTTAAGTTTTATCCTTTAATGTTAGTCCGTGAATGCTGATTCTTATGACTGCATTAATTCCAATGTGTCATAAATGATACGTCCCTTCAGTTTTGGATTGGTTCGGTTGTCTCTACATTAATTCATCTCTATCATCCCGAGCTCATGTCGTAACGTAGAGAATCTTGCTTCGGCAAGAGGTTTTGTGAGAATATCCGCAAGCTGATCTCCGGTATTCACATATTCGAGTTTGATATCATTTTTCTCTACATGGTCTCGGATGAAATGATACTTAACATCAATATGCTTGGTTCTTGAGTGCAATACTGGATTCTGAGTTATAGCAATAGCACTTGTGTTATCACACATAATGCTTACTTCCTTAGCAGATACACCATAATCCTTTAGTTGTTGCATCATCCATAGTATCTGTGCACAACAGCTCCCTGCTGCTATGTATTCGGCTTCAGCAGTGCTTGTAGCAATAGAGTTTTACTTTTTGCTGAACCAATAGACAAGCCTTCCCCCTAAAAACTGGCATGTCCCAGATGTGCTCTTTCGATCAATTTTGCAATCAGCAAAGTCCGCGTCAGAATATCCAACTAGATCGAAGACGTTACTCTTCGGGTACCAAAGTCCCACACTTTGAGTCCCTTTCAGATATCTTAATATCTTCTTGGCAGCACTTAGATAACTTTCCTTAGGATTAGCTTGAAACCGAGCACATACTCCCACGGCAAATGATATATCTGGTCTACTAGCAGTTAGGTATAGTAGAGAACCAATAATTCCTCTATACTTCGTTTGATCGACCTCATTTCCTTCGTTGTCGATATCCATACGTAACGAGGTGTTCATGGGAATTTTGACCGATGACTTCCCATCAACTCCAAACTTCTTGATGAGATCCTTGGTGTATTTTGCTTGATTTATGAAAATCCCATCACGTTCTTGTCTGACTTGGAGACCTAAAAAGTAGTTTAATTCTCCCATCATGCTCATCTCGAATTTTCCTTGCATGAGTTTTGAGAATTTTTCACATAGATCTGAATCGGTACTTACAAAAATGATGTCATCCACATAAATTTGTACCAATAGGATGTGGTCTCCATTTTTTATTCTGAATAGAGTTTTGTCTACTATTCCCTTCGTGAATCTGCAACTTATAAGAAAACATGACAGAATGTCATACCAAGCCCTTGGTGCTTGTTTTAAACCATACAAAGCCTTTTTGAGCTTGTAGACTTTATCCATCCCGATTTCTGAGACAAATCCAGGAGGTTGTTCAACGTACATTTCTTCTTCCAAAAGTCCATTTAGAAAGGCACTTTTGACATCCATTTGATAGACTTTAAAGTCTTTCCATGCAGCATAAGCCAGAAAGATTCTTATAGCTTCAAGTCTGGCCACAGGAGCGAAGGTTTCATCAAAATCAATTCCTTCTTCCTGACAATATCCTTTTGCTACTAACCGAGCCTTGTTCCTAACAATGACTCCTTGCTCATTCATCTTGTTTCTGAATACCCATTTGGTTCCAATGACGTTTTGATGAGTTGGTCGTGGAACCAGTTCCCATACGTTATTTCTCTCAAATTGATGTAGTTCATCCTGCATGGCTATGACCCAATCCGAGTCATTTAATGCTTCGTCTACAGTCTTCGGTTTGATTTGAGATATAAAACAAGCCATCATGCACTCCCGAATTGATGCACGAGTTCGTACACTGTCATGGATGTCTCCGATGATTTGGTCTTGAGGATGATTTCTCAACCATTTTAGATCAGGTTGAAAAGTGGTAGGAGGTGCTCCTTCATCTATTGTGGATTCATCGTGATTGCTTTCATCTTATTGTACTTCTAGTTGATTTGGTTCATTAACATCATTCAGTAATACTTTGGTTTGAGGTGAAGTGTTCAGTAGATGATTAGGAAAGATAGGATAATCATCATCTTCTGAATCCGTTCCTTCGGATGGTTCTTCAACTTCTCCATCCTTTGTTTCCTCAGTAGTTTGTGATCTTTCGGAAATCACCATGTCTTCCTTAGATGTTGTCAAAAACTACATGTATTGATTCTTCTATCACCATAGTTCGCTTGTTTAGGACTCAAAAGGCTTTGCTCTTTTCAGAGTATCTTATGAATATTCCTTCATCAGCACGTTCATCAAATGCCTTTAGGTGTAACTTTCCATTGTTATGAATGAAACATTTACTTCCAAAGATGTGGAAATATCTTACAACAGGCTTTCTGCCCTTCCAGAGTTCGTAAGGTGTAGCTCCATGAACTTTATGAATGAGAGACCTGTTTTGAGTATAACAGGCAGTGTTTATGGCTTCGGCCCAAAAACGTTTAGGCAATCCTAAGAAGGCGATCATGGATCTTGCTGCTTCCTTAAGGGTTCTGTTTCGTCTTTCAGCAACACCGTTCTGTTGAGGGGTCCTTGCCGCTGAAAGCTGATGTAGTATTCCATGTTGTCCATAGAAGTCCTGAATGACTTTGTTTACGAATTCGGTTCCTTGATCAGACCGAATTTTGACAATGTTGAGATCCTTTTTCTGTTTGAAATCTTCGGAGCAAATCTGGTAAAACCTTTTCAGTTTCATTCTTCTTCCTTAGAAAGAATGTCCACGTGTATCTCGTGTAGTCATCTACTACCACGAGAGTGTATTTTCTTCCACTTAGGCTAACTGGATCAACTGGTCCAAATAAGTCCATATGAAGTAGACTTAAAGGCCGTGAGTTGGTGTTAAAAGACTTTGTCTTGAACGAAGACTTGATTTGTTTCCCTTTTTGACAAGCTTCACAAACTTTATCCTTATCATAGATAACATTTGGGAGTCCTTCAACCAATTCCTTTCTTGCAAGCTTGTTGATGGCTTTGAAGTTGAGATGATTGAGTTTGTGATGCCATTCCCAGCTTATGTCTCTCTTGCTTTTGGCTATCAGGCAAGTATTCGGTTTCACTGTTTCCCATATGACTACATACATATTCTTTCTCCGTTTGGCTGTCAGTACAACTTCATGACTTGTTTCTGAGATAACTTGGCATTGATCTCTTGAGAATTCAACTTTATATCCTTTGTCGCAAAACTGACTTGTGCTCAGAAGATTAAACTTTAATCCTTCGACATAAGAGACTTCTTGAATAACTAAGCCATTTTTCAAAACATCTTCGGTGCCCATGGTTCGTCCACTAGAGTTTCCACCGAAGACTACTTTAGGACCATTCTTTGCTTTAAAGTTGCTCATTTCTGATTTATCACCTGTCATGTGTCTTGAGCATCCACTGTCCACGTACCAGATGGTCCTGTTTCCCTGCATTCAAAGATTAGGTACTTTTAGGTACCCATACTTTCTTAGGTCCTTGACAGTTAGCGGTGAGCTTGGGCATCCATGCATACCTAGAACTTGTGAGGTTCATCCTTGGTCCACGATACACATTAAACACACGATAATCATAAGGAATAGCATAATAAGCTTGAGGTGACTTTGGTGAATAAACCTTTTGAAGAGGAGGTGTTTGTTTATTCGAGTTTATCCTAGTGTATGAGGTCTGCTTATGTCTATGTGTGAGCAAAAATTTTGCCCTTGTCATTGGTTCATAGTCCATGAACCAGTCCTCATCACTTGGATATAGTCTACCATCTCCGCCCTTATGCTTGCTAGGAAACTTTTTGAAATTCTTGACACTATTCGGGTAAGAGTTCGGTCTTCCCTGAGGTCTACCTTTGCGTTGCCTCTGTGAATAGTGTTGCCTCTTATTGCCTTGGAATTTCCCTTTGTATTGGTTATTCCTATGTGGTTGACCATTTGCAACGAAACCATGATGATTTTGCTTGCGAGGTCTGTACCGAGGAGTCTGATGACTTCTCGGGTTACCATGTAGGGAATTTCCTCTCGTAGGTTCCACAATTCGTGTTTCAGTCGAATCATTAGATTGGCTCGTTGATTGTGGTTCTATTCCATTTTCAGCGTTAATCACTGGCTCAAGATTTTCAGTTTGTCCTTGGACAAAAACATAACTTAAACCTCCACTGGTAAAAGGGTCAGTTGGTCGTGTTAGGAGAACATGTTGATGAGAGCTGGAGTTGTAACCAAGTCCGGTTCTACTCCCGGATGGTCTTTGATCATCTACCATTCGATCCATTAATCTGGATGAATTTGTAAATGTCGCAATTACCGCACGCAAGTTTTGCTCTCTATCATCCTTTGCTTTACACTCTTCCTTAAGAAAATGAACTTGCTTCTCAAGCTGGCTTATAGATTCAAGCATCTCAACACTTTTGGACCTTAAGTCCTCGAGATCTTGTCTTTCTGCCAATAGCATAGCATTCTCTTCTTTAAGTTCGAAGTGTGAATCTTCAATATCATTAAAACTCTTCATCATTCTTTCGAATGCTTCCCTAGGGTTTTCATGATATATGGATTCGGAACTATAATTGGATGAGTGGTTTTGTGAAGTTACCTCTTCTTCATCTGCCATGAGGCATAGCTCTTCACCCGAATCCTCTTGACTGAAAAGACATAGCAGCCCCTTCTCGTCTTCCGAACTGTCACTCTCTGAGTTGGAGCTAGACGTGCATGACTCATCGTTCTTTTCTCCTGACTTCTCTTCTACAGCTAGAGCCTTTCTTCGCCTGTCATTCTTCTGATTCTTGTTTGGCTGCTCATCAGCATCATTGGATGTACTCTTCGGGTTATTGTAGTTTCCCGAATTCTTCTTGTAGTTGTGCTCGTCCTGATGCTTTTTGACAATGGGATAAGGACATTCAGCCTTGAAGTGTCCTGGTTTTCGGCAGTTGTAGCATAGCATCTGTACTTCATCTTTCTCATGTGTTCTGGATCCACTTGCTTTGTCATTGTTTCGGTACTTCGTTCTTCTTGTCTTGTCCGAGTTATCATAGGATTGATTCTTTCGCATGAACCTTTTGAATTTTCTCATAAACAAAGCAAACTGATCATCAGTAAACAAATCAGATGAGGGATTAGGATTCGACCTTGCTATTGATGATGAAGGTTGTTGATTCGCGACTAAGGCTATGTTCCTTGTCTCGGGTTCTTCATCATTCAATGCTTCCTTCTCGAATTCATAAGCTTTCAGATCACTGAATATTTGGGTAGTGCTCGTTGTTTTGAGATCTCGATGATCACGCATAGCTACCACCTTCATTTCCCAGCTCTTGGGTAGTCCTCGGAGAATTTTCAAGTTTATCTCCTTTTGTGAGAGCTTTTTCTCATCAAGGTCATTGATATCCATTAGCAATTTCATAAAACGAGCTTTCATGTCGATTATAGATTCTTCCGGACCAAGTTTGAAATCTTCAAACTTCTTCATGGCGATCGTTAACTTGTTATCCTTCTCTTGCTCATCTCCATCACCTATTTGCATAAGTACATCCCAGATTTCCTTAGCTGACTTGCATTTTCTCACTCTTGGAAATAGCGATTCATCCAGAGATTTGTAAAGTATATCCTTAGCGATGTTGTCAAGATTTACACGAGTTCTTTCTTCGGTGGTCAGCAAGGATTTATCCTTCGGTATCATCTCTGGTGAAGTTGGATCAGTAGGTATTCGGTTGGGGTTTACTTGAAGGATCTTGATAGGTCCATCAATAATCACGTCCCACATCTCGTCATGGATACCTGACAGATGAGCCTGCATGCGAACCTTCCAGTCGTCAAATTTGTCTAAGTTAAACATGAGAAAATGCCTATTATGTTCCATTTTAGACATAGTGCAAAGTGTGAAAAGAGTTTGATGATTTTTCAAAGAGGATCACCAGGCAGTATATTGATAAGCACCAAGAATATCCCATTTTAAGGGTCATTTAAGGGCTAGAATTGTATGGTTTATTACCCATTTCATAAGGATTTCATAGATTTAGACTCAGATGTGACCAAAACCGCTAACAAGAGCATGAAAGATGTTTTTAAGGTATTCTACAGCCAAAAGGAGGACTTAAAGCCGAAACTGAGCAGAAAATGAAGAAGTCATGAAGCAGGAGCCTCCCACGCAGCCTCACACGCGTGTGGAGGGGCGTGGAAACATTCCAGTAGCTCCCCACGCCCTCCACCATGCATGTGGAAGATCGCGGAAAAAGATTCTTCAGGGCTCGACGCGTCGAGACCCCTGAATCAGCCCTAAAATGTACTGCGGGAAAAATGTCCATCTTGCCCCTATTTTGTTCCCCCTATATAAGGCTCATTATTTCAGACTGTAACACCCCGATTTCCTGTTCTGACAACTATTACAATATGCGTGATATA
>CM008334.1:15572561-15608702 GCA_002525835.2 Ipomoea batatas | reverse complement strand
ATATATATATATATATATATATATATATATCTTCTAATATAAATATAAAAAAAAGTCATAAGAAAGTAGTTAATGCATCTTTGGCAAAAAATCCCGCTTATGACGAAACGGTGGCGTTTAGAATATAAAAATTTACTATGGCATTTACGTACGACCAATGTTCACCATCCAAAATTTTAGCTTAAGTCATTCCATTTTTTATTTAAACGACAAAAGAAGTGTGAAAGGAAACAAACTTAATTATAGCTAGACATTAATGGTCGAAATATCTGGCCGAAATACTTTGGATTTGTTTAGGAAATCGAATCGGTATAATCGATTCGAGAATCGACAAAACCATTTAAGACTTTTACCGAGAATTAAAAAGGGAATTAATGTACATCCTGAATTCTTTGAGTCTTAGACTTATATTACAGATTATATATTACAGGCTTAACTATTGAATATAGACATTCACAAAAATTAAAATTACCTTTAATTCTCATACTTGCATTCCAGTATGGGTGTGTATTGTCGTCCGAATGAGTTATCAACTTTCAAGAACAGAAGTGCTATGAAGGTAAGGGTCATTCGTACATACTTGGTTATGGAAAGGAAATGTTCGTCCGAAATAAAGAGCAAAAAAGTCGTCTTCCACGACGAAGAGGTAAGTGTTCTTTCTCCCTTAATCTGCATCAACAATGGATATTTGAAAAGTGTTAAAGATTGAGGAATAGATCTCTGAATTAACCAACGATAACAAGAGAGAGAGGGAGTCCTTATAGTACAAGCTACTAATGACTCTCCTATACTGTAGGCTAAACTATTAGACTAAGCTACAACCACTAATAACATAACATATGATAAATAATAAAGTGTTACAATTATAACATAACTCACACACCCCCTCAAGCACAAGGTTGAAGCTCTACAACATTGAGCTTGCGTCGCAGAGCGTGGAAGCGTGGAGCTGGAAGAGGCTTGGTGAAGATATCAGCAATCTGTTCTTGGGAAGAGACGAAGCTAACTGTGAAGTCTCCTGTGGCAACCTTATCCCGTACAAAATGATAATCAATTTCCACATGTTTAGTCCTGGCGTGGAAGACAGGATTGGCCGCTAGGTAAGTGGCACCAAGGTTGTCGCACCATAAGTGAGCCGGCTTACTGGAGGATAGACCAAGCTCGCGTAAAAGAGAAATAATCCAGGTGACTTCTGCGGAGACGTCAGCTAACCCTTTGTACTCAGCTTCTGTAGAGGAGCGGGCCACAGTTCGCTGCTTGCGGGAAAGCCAAGAGATTAGATTGTCCCCATGATAGACGGCGTAGCCACTGGTTGACTTTCGGTCCACCGGACATCCAGCCCAATCGGAGTCGGAGTAAGCATGCAATTCTGATGACGGAGATGGAGATAAACGGAGGCCAAACAGCTGAGTACCTTTCACATAACGTAGAACCCGTTTAAGGAGACACCAGTGCTCGGAAGTCGGAGAGTGCATAAACTGACATAGCATGTTAACCGCATAAGATAGATCTGGTCTAGTGATAGTCAGATACTGGAGAGCGCCAACAATTCGTCGATAATGAGTAGGATTGTCAAAGGCTTCATCTGTGGGTGTGACAAGCTGTGTGGTGGCAGCTGGAGTAGCTAGTGCTTTGCACTCCAGCATCCCAGCTCGGGATAGAATATCCTTCATATATCTACGTTGAGACAGTATGAGCCCTTGTGAGTCAGCTATTGTTTCAATACCTAGGAAGAAATTAGGAGATCCTAAGTCACGGATTTTGAAAGCGGTGGAGAGCCGAGCTAGTAAGTTGTTAATCAAGAGTTCATCATTGCCCAATATGATTATGTCGTCGACATAAACCAGTAAGTAAACCTTGGAGGTGCCTGCTGTATGATAGAACAGAGAGACATCGGTTTTGGAAGCCACAAAACCAGCAGAGCATAAGAAATCATGTAGCCGCTTGAACCATGCCCGTGGTGCCTGTTTAAGGCCATAAAGAGATCGTTGTAAGTGACAGACATGACTTGGGTGAACTGGATCCTCGTAGCCCGGCGGTTGTTTCATATACACTGTTTCAGTCAAATGCCCATTTAGAAAGGCATTATGGACATCTAGTTGGCGTAGAGTCCAGTTGTTTGAAACCGCAAGTGAAAATAATAGACGAACCGTAGTTGGTTTAACTACCGGGCTAAAGGTGTCAAAGAAGTCCTCGCCTGCCACCTGATTGAAGCCTTTGGCAACCAGACGAGCTTTATGCCTTTCGATCGAACCGTCAGCTTTACGTTTAGTTCGGAAGACCCACTTGCAGCCAATCACATTCATACTCGGTTTATGGGGTACTAGTCTCCAGGTGTCGTTGTGTAATAAAGCATTGAATTCCTGGTCCATGGCATCACGCCAATGTGCGTGTCCAACAGCTTGTGAATAGCACGAGGGTTCAACTGTGGAGTTTAACGCATAGAATTGCTCCCCTGTACCACGAGTCTTTCGACGTGTGCACATAGCATGCCTATCGGACAGAGTAGTCTGTGCCTGAGTCGAAGTAGGTTGAGACTCGGTAGAAGCAGGTTGAGACTCAGTAGAAGTAGGTTCCTGAATAGGCAAGTGTGGTGGTTCCTGAGCTATCGGCATCTCAGCTGGTACTATGTTTGTACTCATGGGTAAAGCAGCTGGAAAAGAACCCCAAGGTACAACATTGTTTCCCGAAGATGAATTCACCTGAAAAGAGGACTCAAAGGGAAAAACAGATTCGTTAAATCGAACATGACGACAGATATAAACAGCCCCAGAGTTTAGGTCCATGCAGCGATAACCCCTAAATGAAACCGGGTAACCTAAGAAGACACACGGAGTTGTGCGGTATTCGATTTTATGGTGATTATAGGGCCGGAGATAGGTGGGGTTAGTATGAAAAAGGCGGTAATGTGGGTTTTCAAAGTTAATAGCGGAGGAAGGGAGGCAATTGATTAAGTGGGTTGCTGCTTCAAACGCATGGTCCCAATATAATTGAGGTGTGGAACTATTTGCTAATAGAGCTAGTCCTGTTTCAACGATGTATCTGTGACGCCACTCGACACGACCATTTTGTTCGTGAGTGTAGGCGCACGATTTTCTGTGAATTATGCCAAGTTGTTCAAAAGTTTTATGAAGGCGAAGGTATTCACCTCCTAAGTCAGACTGTATGGATTTGATAGAACGGGAAAACCGCCGTTCCACCATAATCCGAAAGGAATCGAAAGTTTTATAAATGTCTGATTTTAGCCGTAAGGGGTAAAACCAGCAATACCGCGAGAAATCATCGACAAAAAGTACAAAATATCTCGAACCGGTAGATGAGATGACCGGTGATGGACCCCAAATATCCGTGAAAACTAAGTCTAAGACATTTTGACTATTATTGTTGACTCTATCTAAAGAAAACCGGGCCGATTTTCCAAGTTGGCACGTTGTACAAAGAATGTGACGATTTAAGTTATTGACACTAACAGTACAATGTTTTAAAACATGACTCAAGACTTGATTGTGGGGATGACCGAGCCGTTGATGCCAAATGCTTGAAGAGGCTCGAGCCGAAACGAACGCAAAATGAGACCGGGGCACTGAAAGCTTGTACAGACCACCAACCGTCGACCCTCTAAGAAGAATTTCCTGAGTGTTGCAATCCTTCACAAGAAAACAATTGTTATGGAATTCAAAATAGACATTGTTTTCGTTTGTAAATTTAAATACAGAAAGCAACGGTAAAGACAATTTGGGAACGTATAGGATTTTTGACATAGTTAAACTTTGTGACTGGGATGGAATAACTGCATGGCCGATTCGGGAAACTGTCAAACCTGCGCCATTGCCGACCTTTAACACATCACCACCATTATAAATTTCTGAACTGTTCATCATGGCAGCATTCGGTGTAGCGTGAGATGAGGCTCCTGTGTCAGGATACCAAGCATCGGAGATGGATGCATCATTCGCACCATCAACAGCGACGTTCGCTTGCGGGGATGGCCGATCATATCGCTTAAAACAATTTATGGCCGAGTGACCATGCGATCTACAGATTTGGCATCTCGGAGAATTGCCGCCGCGTTCTCTGCCGTTCTGTCCTCTGCCTCTCCAGTTTCGTCCACCACCGCCACGGCTATTGCCAGAGTTTCTACCTCTAGAATCCGACGATGCACGACCACGCCCAACGTAGAGTGCGGCCGATCCATGCGGCTGAACAGAGGCATCGGAAGGCTGGAATTCATCAGCGTTGATGAATTCCTGATTTTGCAGGTGATCCGCAAGTTGCGCCAATGTGATGGTCGCGGTGGAGACTGTTAATGCGCTCGCCATTGAGCGGTATTCCGGACGGAGGCCACGGAGTGCATACAAAAGCTGTTCGTCGGCGGACAGAGGACGACCGGCGAGTGATAGGGCCTCGACAATCATTTGCGCACGGCCAAGGAACTCAGCCGGAGAAAGGGAACCCTGGCGCAGATTCTGGAATTGGCCGAGCAAGCTAAGGCACCGGGAGCGCGACAACGATGCGAGAGCGGCGGAGATGGCATCCCAGACCTCCCGGGCGGTATCCCTGCCGACGGCGAGGTACATGACCTCGTCGGTGAGCGACGAGATCAATAATGATAAGACCGATTAGTCTTGTTGCACCCAGATCGGGTAAGCTGGATTGGGCGGAGGAGGCGACGGAGGCTGCATTGTTGGTGCGGGTAGACTGGCCGGCGGGCAAGGTAATTTCTGGGTTCGCCAATTCAGGTAATTTCTGGTGGTTAATTTGACCGACACATAGTGATGTGCGACGGCGAGGGAAGGTGGCAGCACTGGCGGTTGTTCGGCAGCAACGGTAATAGCATCGTCAGTGGGGGCTGCGACCATGTTGCGCGATCGGAAAGCCGAGGGAAGATTGGGAGTGAGATCGGAAAGCCGAGGGAAGGGAATGAAGTGTGATCGGAAAGCCGAGGTAGGGAGGTGACGGCGATCGGAAAGCCGGGGAAAAGAAATGGTCGAATTTGGTGGATGATAAGTCGGGTACCTATCGCAACTGATACCAGATTGAGGAATAGATCTCTGAATTAACCAACGATAACAAGAGAGAGAAGGAGTCCTTATAGTACAAGCTACTGATGACTCTCCTATACTGTAGGCTAAACTATTAGACTAAGCTACAGCCACTAATAACATAACATATGATAAATAATAAAGTGTTACAATTATAACATAACTCACAAAAAAAATAAAACCATTATATATATTTCAATTCGTAAATATGTAAATGTAAATATATATTTCAATGCTAACTGTTTTTATTAATAGGGCACTATGCTCATGTACCAAAACCAATTGTACCGAAATTCATTAACAGTTTTGTAGAAGTAAAGGTTTATGGTGTCAAGAATTTCTTTGTCATTACAAACTTTTATACATCCAAAACTAGCTTGCACCCAATATGTTGAAATTAACCATGAAACAATATTGAAAGAATTAAGGTCAGATAATTTCCAATGACACATGTACAGACTAAGGCCCTTTCAAAGTTTGAAAGGTAACACAACAATAAATGATAAACAACTTATAGGTAAGTTTTCTATCCAATCATTTATGTTTACTTCCTATATCTTGGGCAGAAAATAATGTTTTAAATTTTAGTATGTTTTTAATGTAATTAATAGATGTGATTGGTCGTGTGGTTGAAATACATGGACCTCAAGATAAGAACATTGCTGGTCAAAATACTAGGCTTATAGACTTTGTGATAGAGGATGCATAGTAAGTATAAAATCACTCATTGTTAACCTATACTGCGGATTTAGTTTAAAAGCCTTTATAATCTATATGTGGTGTAGGGGTAGTCAGTTAAGGTGTATACTCTAGGATGAACATGTCTTCAAAGTGGAGCCATTCTATCAATCAGATTTCACTGATCCTATGGTATTTCTATTGCATTTCTGTAGGCTAAAGTATGGTGTAAGAGGTTAGTCACATCTTTAAGCTATTATAAGCATTAAGTAATGTAGGCATACTTCTCTAATGCTATGTGTTGTGTAAGATGGTAAGGTGACATTGAATATGATTTAAAAGCTTAATCATGACTCTCATGAATTTAAAAGCTTTAGATAAAGATATAGCTTTATTTTAGGGCAGTTTACCATTCTTTTCTTATTAACTTACAGTGTTGATTAACATTATTTGGCATACAGTCTTAGGGACATTGAATACCAAACTCCAATGCGAAGCATCGCTTCACTGTCAAGTCTGATTTACAACAACACTATTGATAAGTCCACAAGTCAAGCAATGGACTTATGACCATAAGTGAGATCTATGAGAATGAATAGGTAATAATATGAGAAGAAGAGGTACTAATATGTTTACATATACTATTACTAATATAGTGTTATATTATCATGTGTAGTTTTGGAATTTCTAGGTTGCTGCAAGGATATCTGGTATTGAGAGTTCCAATGATTGGTTCTATAGCTCCTGCAAGACTAGGGGTTGCAACAAAAAACTAAAAGTCTCAGAAAGAATGAATAAGTGTTTCAAGTGTCTTAGAAGTTGGTCTAATGGGATTCTAACGTATAAGCTTAGAATTGGGGTTGTGGACATTAAGGGTAATGCTTCCTTCCTACTTTGGGATCGAGAATGCATGGAGTTGATAGAGATTGGAGCAACTGGGCTATACGACAAGCATAATCCAGTAAGTTACCTGTTTATTATGGTTGTTTACTCTTATCATGTGTTTAAGTTCTGCACAACATCACCTAATTAAGAGTTGCAAACAAAATTTACAGACAAATGAGCCTCCAACGAAGATAAAAGACTTGGTGAGGAGGAGTATGCTATTCAAGATCTCAGCAAAGAAGGAGCAGTTTGTGAACCTTCATAATGCATTTGTTGTACTAAGAATTAACAATGACCAACAGGTCGTGACACAACATTGCCCTGAACTTCTAAATGCCCAGGATAAAGACTTGAACTCTGAATTGCATCTAAATGAGGGAGATATGACTTTCTTGAGGTAAATATGAGAATATAAATTTTAGTGCTTAACAAATTTATATTCTACAAAAGTATTAACATGCTTAAACTGTGTGTACATTATAGGATTTTTTAATTGATGAAGTGGATAACCCAATAGCAAAAAGAATATTATATTCTCCATATTTATTGAAAAATGATTTTGGAAAAGAATATTATATTCTTCATATATTATTAAGAAATGGATTTTTGGAAAGGAATACTATATTATCAATATTTATTGAAAAATAGATTTTGAGATGAATATTATATTCTCCATATATTATTAGAAAATGGATATTTGAAAAGAATATTATTTCTCCATATTTATTAAAAATTGGATATTTGAAAAGAATAGTCATTCTCCCTATTTATTGGAAAATACATTTTTTTTTTCAGAAAACAGTAAATTATTCTCCATATTTATTGAAAAATGGATATTTGAAAATAATATTATATTCTCCATACTTATTGAAAAAAAAAATATTTTTGAAAAGAATATTATTTTGAAAAATTATGGAATTATCCCTCTTTCAAGAAAATTTCTATTCATATAGTTGAATAGTTATGGTGAAGTATTTTAAAAATTATGTTTAAAGAGATTATTGATAATGCCTTATGGCTAAACTATATTCTTATTTTTCAAAAGTACAGGAGTATATATGTGTGTGTGTGAAATCATGATTAATGTGAATCATTATTGCCATTATTGTTATTAGTTATGTGTAAAATAATATTTTTATGGGGTGGAGTTAATCATACCAGCTTTATGCTGAATTTGTGTGCTTCCTTGTTTGTTCTCCTCTATTTGTTGCAAGTACATTCTTGCATGAAATTTGGAGCTTGAGAGCCATATTCATACATTAGTTCAGACTTTGAAATTTTTAGATAACTTAAAGGTTGTTGCTAGAAATGGGTTATTTTATTTATGTTTGGGTTTTAGCATGTGCGTTTGATTATAGTTAAATATTTAAACATGACGGTAACATCCCATTTCCTTTTGGCTAGAAGTTTATGTTTCCGCAAATGTACAAGCGATTTGTAAAAAAAAAACATACCCAAAATTTTGGATAATGGAAATGGGGGTGGTACTTGTGATCCAATGTTTTGCAAAATTAGAACATAGGGGTGTAGCTTGGAATGTGTAGTTTAGCGGTGGATGGAATGTAGCTTGGAATGAAGATTCCCGAGATGTCAGTCTCACGAGGATGGACACTTGGAATGAAATTTTGTAGTATCAAACACAATCACACATTTACACAAGAAAGCTAGAAGAGTTCATGGTAAGGAATACAAGAACTGAAAAGCAATGTAAGTAAAAGGTGCAAGCAAATAAAAGAAGTAAACAAAGAAGATATGAGGTGAATTGGACCGATATTCCCTTGATCATGTGAAATGAATGAACCTAGGCAAGAGGTGGAGCTATGTGATGAATTGAGTCTATGTGAGATGACTTCCAATGCCTTAGCCAATTTTGGTATCTAAGGCCTATCATAAGGCAATGTAGCACGCTAGTGTCAACATTCTCTATGAGGTATTTAATCCTTCCTAAAGCTTCATGCATGTGGTGCACTTCACACACAAGAGTCAATATAAACATTCCTCTTCCAACAAGACATCAACAGATAGTCACAACTACCTTGATCAATTCATACACAACACAAGGAAATAGGATCCAATTCACATGAATATTCTAGCCAAGCACTGTTGATCTAGATTGAATAACAAAAGCAATTGAGCAATCAATGGAGGAAATTAAAAAAAATTAAATGCAATGAAGTTACCTAACTCAATAGCAATTGCGATCAATCATCAATGAAGAAGACAATCCAAGCTTACTGATAAGCGCTAAAGATACTCATATTTAAGGGTCTTTAGGGGTTGTTTTATGCTTAAATCCTATACTTTGTGGTTGATTTATAGTCATAATTGCTAAGATGTGCTAATGTTTTGCAAAGCTCTATCATATCTTGCACTTTAGTGGTTTTGAAAGGTGTTAAGCTTAAAAGAAAGCATGTGGACTTGACCGAGAGCAATCAAGGATAAATAACATAAATGGAACATGTCAACAGAGGGTCCACAATCGTGGATGGAGAATAGAAGGTTCCACGATCGTGGATGGGAACGTGGTTTAGTAAGTGATCCAATCCACAAGCGATCCACGCTCGTGGATTGGATCGTGGATAGGGAGCAACACAGATTTTTGAAGAAGATGCTTTGGAGGGAAAGCTATTTAAGCTAGGATTAGATATTTTTAGAGGGATTTCCTAGATTTTCAGCACTTAGAACATAGATTCATTTTTGGACTTTCTCTCTCTAGTTACACATTGTACTTTAAAGAAGTTTTTGGAGAAGAAGGCTTGACAATCTTTCAACTCCTTGAATTCCTTTGTAGTTTGAATTTTACTTGCAATCTATTAGGTAATCTACTTTCTTGCTTTGGTCTTTACTTTCATTGCTTTCAATTTGGTGAATTTAGGTTAAATGATGATTTCAATTTGTATAATGTGTGGCTAGGTTTCTATTAGGAATTGAATTGTGATTCTAGTCATGATGCTAGTGTGAAATGTATTTCTAAGTTAGGTTTATGCATTGCAATGGATTGATGAAACGTTCTTGATATCTATGATGAATTGTTTGCTTCCTTTGAGAATGACCACCTCTAGGGATTGTTTAAGGCATTGAATCTTAGCAAGAGATTGCTAGATTCAATGTAGCTCCAAACCAAATTGCCATCTCTAGGGATTGTCTAAGGCATTGAATCTTAGCAAGAGATTGCTGGATTCAATGTAGCTCCAAACCATAGGTGTTTTCATGCTTTAAGATCCGAAAGGCCTAAGTAAGAAAAGAGGTGAAGGCAAGGTGTTTGATAAAATTTTTCTTAAGCAATTGGTCACCTAAAAAGTGTTCCAAGCCTAGAGAATGCTTAGTAGACCGATAGGTGAAAAGTCCTATCAAAGCCTCTCATGAATATCATCCTTGCAATGTATAGAACCTAAGTTCTAAGAGCACTAGAAGCATCATGCACTTGGTCGCAATTCCATTCCTAAGTCTTGTCCTTATTGAATTTGAATCTTTGTTTTGATTTTGATACTACAACATGCACAAAGCATACTTGAGCATACTTGTATATGATGAGTATGGTCCTTTATTCCTTGGTTTAAGAACACCTTAACGCTTCCAAATTTTTCTTCCTTTGGGAACGATATACTCGTGATACTTCCCAAACCTTTTGATATCGCTACGCAAAAGCCGTAAATCACCTACAACAGAAATTGTCAAATCCTCCTTGATAAGAATCCGAGATACCCTTAAATCAAGTGCATATTAGGTGTTTTGTCACGTTTATAGCATCCTTACATGATGAATTATGATCATAAATGCTTTAAATTCACTAACCAACACACAAAAGCTATTTTTAGCCTAAAGGAGGTGAAACAGGAGTCCCGGGAGCCAATAGGAGCAAAAGTTGAGCTTAAAGAACGAACCAGGCAAGATCGGAGCCCTAGAGGACCCAAGAGGATGGCCACACGCGTGTGAGTATGCGTGGAAACAATCCAGTAGCCTCCCACGCACGCTCACACGCGTGTGAGCTGGCGTGGAGACTGTATTGCCAGGAAAAATCACTAGGGTTGCTTTTCGGAGACTATTTAAACCCCTTTGATAGATTTTCAGGGGGAGGTTCCCAGAAATTTAGAGAGACTTTTACTATTCCATTTTCTTTTCATTTTTTTAGATTATTTTTAGGTAGATTTCCATTGTAGAAGACAACAAGCTTGGATTGAAGGATTACTTCATTCTAGGTGACCTCTATTACATTTCTATTATATTTTGCTATATTGTTCTTGGATTAAATTAGCTTTTGTCTTGAATTTCATATCATGAGTGGCTAGTTTAATCTAGGGATTTGGATTGTGTGAAGATGTGTTGCTAGTGTGATGATCTTATATCTATATTTTGGATCTAAATGCTTAGATTGTTGGATTATCTATTCTTGTCTATTGATTGTTGTTTTGATGAGATCTTGTTTGGATTTGGCCAATCTAGATGAGAGATTGAGCTTTTGACTCTTTCATGTCTTTGATTAGAGTTAGGATTTGAAGCTTTGACACAATCATAGTTCCTATGGACTTCTTAAGAATAGTAGGATAGTGTGTAGCTCAAGTGTTTGATAAAATTCCTCTTAGAGCTTTGGATGCTTGAAGGCACTCCTAAGTCAAAGAAGCCTTAGTACACAAAGGTGGAAAAGGACTAAGAACACACACTCTTGAATAGCCAACATCTTTGTCTCGTTTATCCGTTACCTTAGTCACACCAAGATGCAACATAGATGAACACTATCCAATCCCTACCCCTTTTACATATTTTCAAACTCTCTTACTTTATTACTTTCTTGCACTCAAACTAAACCTTATGAACTCCCTTCACTCACGATTCACCACTCACCACACTCGAATCCCTTGCATGACTCAATAAAGTAAACACCCGAACACTTGACACACCTCCACGTCCCTCCTTCGAGATCGACAGTCGGGGAGTCAATGACTTTCCGTTTTAACACAAATATCTTTTGACGAATCACCCTACGTAAAACTGCTTCTTCAAAATGGCGCCGTTGCCGGGTAGGGCAATAGGTTGTCATATGTTTTTGTTTACTTTGATTGAATGAATGCTAGATTTGAGCATTGTTAATCCATACCACTTTCTTTTGTTTTATTTCTATTTTATTTGTTTTTGCTACTTTACTTCTAGTCAATTGAGGAATCTTTGTTTCATTGATAATCTTACTAGGTGAATGCACACGCGAGCAAAGGGAAATCAAGGCTTACTACCCTACATTCTTGAAATCAATAGAGCAACTAGGAAGAAAAATACCCAAAGGTCACAAATGGCTTCATCAAGCGCAACAATAAATCCACAAGGAAGAGGAACAACTGTACCAAATCCACCCCAGTTCCAATTATTCCACAAGCACCAATTAACCATGAAGAACCAATTTTTGAAGAACCACAAGCTAATAGAGCAAACAACCAAGAAAATATTCGTGAAGAAGAATACTATGGAATTCCTCAGGAACCGCAAAGATCAATTGCAGATTACATGACCCCTGATTTTAACATGCATAACTCGATCTATGTACCGCCGATGGAAAACGTCAACTTTCATGTGCTTCCAACTATTCTCACACTAGTTCAGAACAGTCAATACTCGGGATTACCATCCGAAGATCCCAATGCACACATAACAAGGTTCATACGAGCATGTGGGATGTACAGACAAGAAGGCGTTAGTGAGGAGATAGTTCGACTTAAATTATTCCCATTTTCAGTCATAGGAGAGGAAGCACGATGATTGGAAAGCCAAGACGACAATCATTTCAGATCATGGCAGCAGTTGCATCGTGAATTCATGAATGAGTTCTTTCCCATTACAAATTAAAGACTATGAGGATTCGAAGGCTAATATAGGAATTCAAGCAAGGAAGGCTTGAGAGTTTGGGAGAGGCTTGGCGACGATTCAAGGTTCTTAGAAGACAATGCCCGCAAGATCTGATGCACCCATGGGACATCATTAGCTCATTCTGTGGAGGGCTAACAGACGAAGGAAAGATGTTGCTTGACTCATCCTCCAGCGGTGCCTTTGTCTCCCTAGCTTTGCCAGAAGCTGAAGAATTGCTTGAGAGAATATCTAAGAATACCTCTTGTTGGTATGACCGACGAGGAGATCACGGGGGCATATATGAAGTTGATAATCGTGTGGCAAGTGAGGCAAAAATAGAGGCGATGAATCACGAAATCAAAAAGCTACAGGCTATGGTAGAAAAAATGGAAGGAAAACCCAAGCCTTGTATGACTTTGGCACTTTACTGTAACATCTGTGGAGGACCTCATGATACCAATATTTGCACTTCTCCATCTACATCTGAGCAAGTTGAGGCGGTAGACTTTCAAAGGAACTCCAACTACAATACCTATGGACAGAATCAAAGATCGAATAACAATTGGAAGCAGGGTGAGGGATGGAACAACAATGATGGATATCAAGCGCGAGGACAATACAATTATGGAAACAAGCCTGTTTATGGACAAAATGAGAAGGGCAGACTGATGTACAATCAAAACCAAGGTAATGGAGGTCAAATGACCCAATTCAGGCCACAATACAACTCTAAACTAGACTTGAGTCAACAAAGGAGAGATGATATCCGTGAAGTAGATGAAAGTCTTACAAGGACGATTATGGAATTGAAAAATGATCGTGCAAATCTTAAACAAGAGATCACTCAGGAGATCAGACAAGAGATTTCTAGTCTCAGACAAGAATCCAAAGCTACACTTAAGACCATTGAGAATCAAATCTCACAAATGTTTAAGATGATGTCTGAGAGACACAACGGACAACTCCCGAGTAACACAGAGAATAATCCAAAAGAGAGAGTCAATGATATTGATGCCAAGGAAGAAAAGCACGGAAATTGTGACCCGATGGATATTGTATGCGAAATATACCAATGTAGAAAGGAAGGAAAAAGAGATGAGACTACCTCTTGTAGTCCCGATCTTGAATTAAAAAATGCGAGCGATTCGTGCACAATCTCAATTAGAGCTGTCAAAACGGGCCAGCCCGGCCCATACGGGTTGGCCCGTCTCGGGTTGGTCGGAAAACGGGCCGGGACGGGTCGACCCGTTTTCCCACGGGTTGGGATTTGGCCAACCCAACCCGTGTAGACCGGGCTGGCGGTTAATTTTTTTTTTTTAAATTTTTTGAATTAATTAATATTACTAAAATTCTTTATTTGTATAAGATGGGAATTGAACCCCTAACCTCTTAGTTGAAAACTAAGACCATTTCCAATCAAGCACATCAAACCTTTTGAACAAATGCCATGTATATTTATATATATACAAATTATACACACACTACACATACAAGCACACACACATATATATATAAATATAATTACATTTTAATTTTATAAATAAACTTTATATTAATATTTATATAAAGATACAATTAATTGTATTAATTAATACTAGTAATAAATTTAATATTAATAAATTTTATATTAATATTTATATAAAGATACAATTAATTGCATTCATTAATACTAATAATAAATAAATTTAATATAAATAAATTAATAAATTATATATTAATATTAATATAAAGATATAATTAAATATATTAATTAATTAATACTTGTAATAAATATAATATAAAAAAATTATATATAATGCTTGAATGATCTAAATAAATATATCTGTATATAAAGATGTTCAACAAAGGTCCTTTGCATAGTTGGTTTCAATAGTGGTAAGTTATGTGAAAGGTCAAGGGTTCAAATTTTGTTAGCAACAATATTTTAAAATATTAATACATTTACACAATATATTTGAGGGTGGGGGTCGGAATACGGGTTGGCCCGTATAACCCACGGGCCAACTCGTATAACCCGTATTCCCACACGAGTTATACGGGCCTGGCCCAATACGGGACGGATTGGGATTTCTTCGACCCAACCCGTCCAAAAGCACGGGTAAACGGGCCCAACCCGACGGGTTGGACCCGTTTTGACAGCTCTAATCTCAATGAAGGGAAGCAAGGAGAAAACCAATTCTGAAGTACGCCCAAAAGAAAATGAGCTATCACGAGACAAATCTAAAAATGAAAAAGAGAAAGAAGCGGCACGAGAAGGTACAATTAATGCTTTTATCTGAAAATTTTTCAATAACAAAGAATGCCGCGAGTCATTTGAAGATGACAATTGTGATACTTTTACCTGCTTAAGCCAAGAGTCTTCGGCTTGTTTGACAGAGGGTTACCCCAGAAAGAAGGGCGACCCTGGAGCTTTGTTAATTCCTTGTTCTATACAGAACATGGAGCCTCAAAATGCTCTTGCCGATCTTGGAGCTTCTATTAATGTCATGTCTTCAAATCTTTTTGAAAAATTGAACTTACCAAGCTTGAAACCGACAAGGCTGACACTACGTTTAGCTGACGGGACCACACGGTACTCGGAAGGCTTGGCGAAAGACGTTCTAGTAAGAGTAGGAAAATTTCTTGTGCCTGTCGATTTTGTTGTTTGTAAGATGGGAGATGCAGAGCCCCATGGTTCTTTAATTCTTGGAAGACCATTTCTGGCTACTTGTCACGCACGCATTGACGTAAGCTCAGGGGAGATAACCTTGAGATTTGATGGACAAACCTCAAATGATGACAAAGCAAGAAAGGAAGGGACTGATGAAGAAGTAAGGGCGATGATCAAAACGAAAACTAAGTCAAAACCGAAGTGGAAAAATGACAAGCTGACATGGAAAAATACGTGGGTACCAAAATTCTTTCTACCCACTACCAAGGAATATGGATGAAAAACAAACAAGGTATAATGCATCTAGCCAATGACGTAAACTGTGGCGCTGCTTGGGAGGCAACCCAAGATTTAATAAATTGTTTTCATAATCTTTTTATGTTTTTGTTCTAATAATTTGTTACAATCCAATGGTACCATGTTTTTAAGGACTAACTTGTAGGATTCGAGATTGAAAAATGCATTGGAAAAGTTTAACACAGGTACAGGTGTGAAAGAAGAGACCAAAACCGGAGGATAATAGTGCACCGCGCTGACACGCAGGATCACACGCGTGCAGACGTACATTGCAAAAATTGAATTTTCAATTTCAAACCCTAATTTTAGAATTTGGGGAAGAAGATGAAGTTGACTTTTTGAAATTCTTGACTTTTGTAGTTGACTTCTTATTTGACTATCAAATTGAATTATCTTATGATGATATTATGCATGTGTGTGATAATGGAATGATATTGTTGATGTTCTTATGATAGAATTGTTCAAAATATAGGGAAAACTATGGCGAAATTTTCGAAAATCCTTAACCCTATATGTTTGAAATCTGTTATCTTGACAAGGAAATTTTACATGAATGCAATGGTGACTTATTTGTAAGATAGTTATTCAAAACCAATTACCGTGAGTGTTAATTTATAAAATTTTGTAGGATGAGACGACATAAAGAGATGGCAAAGAAATCCAAGCATGATCACGGAGAATCCAGTAGGTCACGAGCACGACCTCAAGTTGCAGTTCAACAAGCTCCACAGGAGCGAGGATCAAGGTCGCTTAGGCACTTGACACCCCTTCAGCGCACCTTGGTAGATGATTATAAAAGCAAGCAGCTAAGCGGCAGCCATTTCTTTGATGACAATATTCTGACAGAGTTTGGTTGCCTGAACGAGGTTAATGGACTGATAAGGCACCCTCAACTCTGCCGTTTATTCGAGTGGAGAGGACCTACATATGCGCCAGTCACTTATGAATTCTTGGCGACACTTGAGATCAGAAAAGAAGTTAATAATGCAAGAGAGTCCATTTCGTTCAGATTGTTTGGCAACCACTACAGCTTATCAGTTAACACTTTGGGCGTTACTCTCGGATTCCATGATGCTGTGGATATTTCTTTACCATACTTCAGGAACTTTAAGGAAGATTTCGATTCAAAGGCTATAACTGTTCAGTACTGGAGGAGCATAACTAACAATGCAGCTTACAATTCCTCCAACCTCAAGGCAAACCTCATCACTAGGAATGCTTTGAAGGCGATTAGGTTAGCCTTTGCAGTTAATCTCTCCGAAAGGACCACCAACCGAAACAAAGTCTATAAGCAAGATCTCTTTTATCTGTGGTGCATGGAGAACGAGGTTAGCATCAACATGGGCGTACAAGCAAGGAAATGGCTTCAAACCCAACTTAAGCCTAAGGTTCAGACTGTTTTCATTGGACCTTTTGTTACTAGATTGTGCCAGGGTTTGGGCCTAACAAACCTTCTTTTGGGAGAAAAAGATGAGGGTCCCATGATTGCTTTCTCCATTGGTGAGTTCTTTGCTATGCATTTGAGGTTGGGAAGAGATGATGCGCCAGACTTGGAAGCTTATGATGAAACTGATGAGGATAATGAAGAGAATGAGGAGGACGAAGCAGTCGCAGCACAGGAGCAAGGCCCTACTTCAATGGAATGGGAAGCAACTCGGACTTTCCATAAGCAGCTCCACGATGAGCAAATGAATTATTGGCACGAGCAGCGAGCTTGGCAGGAAGGGCAGTTCACATTAGTTTTTGCACGTGAGGACAGGCAAGACGAGCAGTTACTAGCACTCCAAACCAACCAGAATGAAGAGTTTCTTCGCATGCGAAGAGCAGTTGAGGAGAATGCTCGGATGATTCAAGAGCTTCAGGCTCAATTCGATAGCCAGTTCCACCCTCCATCCTTCGGCGATCAGTGACACCTTCCTCATCCGTTCTCAATCCTGACACTTGTTCTGTGATTCTAAAGTCCACTTGACATTGGTTACCTTTGGTTGTCTGTTCCACTAAACATTAGGTTCCCTACGCGCGGGGTTCCGACTTTCTTTACTTTACTTTCCTTTACTTTATTTTTATCGCTTTATTTTTTTTACATTTCAACTGCTTTACTTTTTATGCGTTTAAATACTTGCTAATTACTTGAATAATTTTGCTTATTTTATATTTACATACTTAATTATCTATGTTTATGCTTTATTGCTTTTATATTTCTATCAGCTTACAATAATTGAATAGCACTCCGAAAACCCTTTTGTATGTTATGTCTCCATTTCTTATAGAGCATCGATAACGGGAGCAGACCGATGCTGTAAGCTAAAGTGTGGAAAGAGGGATGCATACTTGGTTTATCCTCTTATCCCTTTTCTAATTTTAAGCCCCGTTTTGATCTTTAAAGTGTGGAAAATTTTGTTTATATAGCTTTGTGTATGTGTTATGTTTGAGCTTACCATGTTATATAGGATCGTTAGCATGTACCCTATATCCCAGAGTAAATTCCAAAGTGTGGAAAGGGATCTTTTATTTGTCTAATCCTTAGTATCCCTATTTCGTTCCTTTACCCTATACCGTATGGAAACATCGAGGATGATGTTTATTTTAAAGTGTGGAAAGGACACACTTTGTGCTTTGTATGCTTATATGCTTAGATTAAGAAAGTTGAAGCTCTTGGAATGATAAGCGGGTGCATTTGCAATTTGAAAAGAGCGTTATTACTTGTGTTATCTAGAGAGAATTTTGACTAGATGCCCAAAAATTTTTACTCTCGAAATATCTTTGAGGAAGTTACTTTTCGCACCCATGAGAGTGTTTAGAGCCAAAATAAGTTTATATTCTTGCCTGCTTGCATGATGTTCACCTCTTATTTACGTAGGACCTTAGTCAAGGATCTCTCGAAGTGGGAGTGTGCACTTTTTAATTTGAGAAAGATAAAATTAGCAAGGCCCGGAATTGGACTAATTTGGTAGGGCATGGGGCAAAAGGTGAGCCTATTGGTAAGCTTAATGAGAAAAAAAAATCCCTTGATCATAAATAGAAAAAGGCATGAGGGGTTGACATGGAGAGAAGTCGAAAAGGCAAAAGGCCAATCACTAAGTTTAAAATTGAGGGAAGCCAATTCGTTGGGTTGCGTTCAACCATAGTCTTCGGTAAGCAAAAAGCTTTATCTGGAGTCGGTTGTTCACATAAAAAGATCCCAAGAATTGAGAAAATAAGAGATGAGGTGAGCCGTTTCGCTAGGATTCGGGTACCCATTGCACTGTCTTCGAAAAAGCATGGAGCTCCATGTGAAGTCAGGTGGCTCGATGACGTTATCCTAGGAAGTGAGAAGAAAAGAGGGACCGCGCTAAGCCAAAAGCGGTGAGTGGTCCATGCCCCTACCCTCATTTATATTTACGTTGGGCTTTGGCGTAAAAGGATGGAAAAGTTGATTAGCTAGTGCACATCGTTCCCACTAGCGGGATCGGCTAGAGGCCCTAATTAAATAGAAGGTGAACCAAAACTTTGGAAATGCATGCTTGCGTATGGTGCGAGGAGTGTGATCCTTTATTTTTCTTGACTATCTACGAAAGGTTTTTATTTCCCCAAAATATTTCTTGAGTTGATGACATCTGACCAAAATCCATTGTAGATAACACAAATGATTTCTCCCGTTTCAACAGTCTTAGACACCCATCATTTTGACTTGCCAAAAGCTTTGTTTTACATGAGAAGGCATCTCAGATACTTATGTGCTTAGATAGTAAATTGTCTTTCTTGAGGGCAAGCAAGAACCAAAATGTAGAAAATTTGATAAGCCTCCGAGATACCCTTAAATCAAGTGCATATTAGGGTGTTTTGTCACGTTTATAGCATCCTTACATGATGAATTATGATCATAAATGCTTTAAATTCACTAACCAACACACAAAAGCTATTTTTAGCCTAAAGGAGGTGAAACAGGAGTCCCGGGAGCCAATAGGAGCAAAAGTTGAGCTTAAAGAACGAACCAGGCAAGATCGGAGCCCCAGAGGACCCAAGAGGATGGCCACACGCGTGTGAGTATGCGTGGAAACAATCCAGTAGCCTCCCACGCACGCTCACACGCGTGTGAGCTGGCGTGGAGACTGTATTGTGCGGAAAAATCACTAGGGTTGCTTTTCGGAGACTATTTAAACCCCTTTGATAGATTTTCAGGGGGAGGTTCCCAGAAATTTAGATAGACTTTTACTATTCCATTTTCTTTTCATTTTTTTTATATTAGTTTTAGGTATTGAATGATTACTTCATTCTAGGTGACCTCTATTACATTTCTATTATATTTTGCTCTCTTGTTCTTGGATTAAATTAGCTTTTGTCTTGAATTTCATATCATGAGTGGCTAGTTTAATCTAGGGATTTGGATTGTGTGAAGATATGTTGCTAGTGTGATGATCTTATATCTATATTTTGGATCTAAATGCTTAGATTGTTGGATTATCTATTCTTGTCTATTGATTGTTGTTTTGATGAGATCTTGTTTGGATTTGGCCAATCTAGACGAGAGATTGAGCTCTTGACTCTTTCATGTCTTTGATTAGAGCTAGGATTTGAAGCTTTGACACAATCATAGTTCCTATGGACTTCTTAAGAATAGTAGGATAGTGTGTAGCTCAAGTGTTTGATAAAATTCCTCTTAGAACTTTGGATGCTTGAAGGCACTCCTAAGTCAAAGAAGCCTTAGTACACAAAGGTGGAAAATGACTAAGAACACACACTCTTAAACATAAACATCTTTGTCTCGTTTATCCATTACCTTAGTCACACCAAGATGCAACGTAGATGAACACTATCAAATCCCTACCCCTTTTACATATTTTCAAACTCTCTTACTTTATTAGTTTCTTGCACTCAAACCAAACCTTATGAACTCCCTTCACTCATGATTCACCACTCACCACACTTGAATCCCTTGCATGACTCAATCAAGTAAACACCCGAACACTTGACACACCTCCACGTCCCTCCTTTGAGACCGACACTCGGGGAGTCACTGACTTTCCGTTTTAACAAAAATATCTTTTGACGAATCACCCTACGTAAAACTGCTTCTTCACTCCTACAATACTTGAAGTTCCTCTTGCTAGGAAGTGGAGAGATTAGAGAGGGCTGGAGCTAGAAGTGTATCTAACCTAGAGAGAGAAAATTCTAATCTAACGGAAAAGTCTAAAAATGATTTGATGCCTAAAAATCTTATCTAACCCCCCTCTTATATCAGCCTAATTGGATTTTTAAAAACAATTCGTGCATAACGTGATTTGGAGTCATTAGCGTGACAATTTCCGTGATTAGTAGAAGTTAATTCATGCTGCTGTCACGCGCGTGACAGGTTCGTGATCAGAGACTTGAAACGTTCATGGCCAGAAATGTCTACCAAGAACACAAGGGCCACAATGGATAACAAGAAAATACGAAGTTCACCCTTTCCACACTTTAGATCAAACATCGTCATCGGTTAACTCACGTGGATGCGGGGGTGGAAACATGAGTGGGCGGGTGGAAACATGGGTCCCCTTTCCACACTTTAGAAGTGTGGTGTGAGGCGTGGTGGGAATACGGGGTGGAATGAATATAACAAGCAAGCAAACATGTGAGCGGTGCAATACAAAAGATCAACCACGCCCTTTCCACATTTTAGAAGTGCAAATAGGGTGCGATTTCCACACTTTAGAAGCAATGGATGGGGCTGATGCAAGCATGTAAGCACAACAAAGATTCTTCTTCCACACTTTAGGAATGTGAACTGGGCTCAGCATTAACGTACATAAGAGTAAGGAGAAAGAGAAACTCCCTTTGATGTTTCCAAAACTTGTATTCACAGCATTAACGTACATAAGAGTAAGGAGAAAGAAAAAATCCCTTTGATGTTTTCAAAACTTGTATCCATAGCCCGTTCACTTTGCCATTCAAATCATTCGGCACCATCAACTCTTTATCAATCAACCCCAAATCAAGCATTTTGCTCTAAAAACTCACAAGGCATTCAACATCATTAGTGGTGCTTGCAAGGGCTCACAACCAAAAATACCAATGTAAGCGATGTTAAGGGAGTGATTATTGAAAAACATTACTCAAATAAAATACAGAAACTACCCTAGGAATTAAAATGCTAAACTACTAATGAAAAATGCAAAGAAAGTAAATGACAATTAAAACAAAGAAAAATGCAATGAAAGTATTTTTTTTTCATTTTCCTTGGGTTGCTTCCCAAGAAGCGCCACGTTTTACGTCTTTAGCCTAACGCAACTTACCATTATGTATCGAAGCACACAAGTATTGGGACCATGCCAAGCGTCTTGTCTACTTTGCCTTTGCGATATGCCTCTAAGTGTCGAACAACCACAAATTCCTTCAAGCAAACATAATGCACACCTCGTTCAAGAATTTTTTCAAGATTTGGCTTAAGGAACGTGTCATCATCCTCCCCTTTCTTTCTTTCTTTCTCCTTTTGTCTTTCTTTCTTTCTCTTTTTTTCTTCTTCTCACTCTCTCTTTCTAATATTCCATTCCTTATTCCAGCCTCATTATTTTTAGAAATCAACTCTTTCACATCAATGAACACCACATTGTTTCCACTTTCTTTTCCATACTCTTCTTCCAAGAAAACATTCCTACCAAGTAACACAACATTCACCTCCACCATTGCTTTATTGTGCATTATGAATTCCTTCATGGACTTTGCATACTGTGGCACTTGTTCCGGGTATCCAAAAGGTATGTTGAAATACCATTGCTTCAATGCTTGGAAGAACTCGTCAAATTGCATACGACCTTCCTTGGCCTTGAGTCTTTTAGGAATAGGGAATTGAGGTTTATAGATGGATACCTTTGCTTGGGCCTTAGCCTTGTTCTTCTTGTTAGGTCTTTGTACGTCTTTGCCCTCATCTCTTGAAACAACCTCATCAATAGTCTTAGAAACTGGGGGTGCATTCTCATTTTTCAACGTGATGGCTTGTGCTTCCGCCTGAGACTTCTCTCACATATCTTTAAATTGGGCTATTTGGTTTTCTACCCTCTTGCACAAGTCTCGCATTGTGATGGCTACCTCGTCTCGAAAGCCGTGCATGATATCTTGCTCAAGCTTAGCCGTGTATTGCTCATTTTCCTCCAAGGGTTTCAACACTCTATCGTTCAAGGGACCCACTCGGTAGTCATAGATTCGTTCTTCACAACCATGATGCATCTCCTCATGAAATGGGCCTTCATTTGAATGTTCATGGCTACTATCATAAGACTCGTTGCGGCTTTCAGGTGGACATTTCTTAGCACCCCTCCATGATGTGGTATTGCCATCTCTAAAGCCCATTTGAATGGAGCATGACAAGTTGTAGTTTGTAATAGGGTGAGGTGTGATAACGGATATGGAAGTGGTAAAACGAAGAGTCAAGACTCCGCGAGTGTCGTGTCTCCCAAGGATGACAAATTGGAGCGAATAGTGTTGGCATTTAGGAGGTTGAAGAGAAAGAGTTACAGGAATAGCTAAGGCTAGGATTCATTTTGTAAGAAAGTTGGAAGGTTTAAAATGGTTTTGTAAAAGAAAAGGAAAGGTGGAGATTGGGGCTCGAGGCTATCCTATATGGTCTACCGTCTTATGGTTTCGTAAGCAAAGTTATATCAAATCAACCACATGGTTTAGCTTCGGGGCCACCTATCCCCTTTCTACTCTAAGCTATCATTAAAATAAAGAAGCAAGAAGAAGAAATGAAAATTTCAAAGAAAACAAGCGTTAAATCAAACATTGAAGAGAAGAGTACCATCCATGATGAATGGCTCATTTACATCTTGTTTTTGAAACTTCAATCCTCCTATCTTGATCTTGAATCTACTCTAATAAAAAGAAAGTTTTCTCCCAAGAGCGGAGAAAACCCTAAGAAATTTCAGATCTAAACTATTCTATGGCTCCTCTCCTCTAGGTTTTGGGAAAAAGGGGTTTAAATAGGTGACCCAAAGCCAAAATTCCCGAAGTGGCCCGACCACGCATGTCACCACGCTTGGTGGAGGGCGTGGACGGCTACTGGAAATGTTCCACGCCCCTCCACACGCGTGTTGGGCTGCGTGGGAAGTTTCTGCTTCGCGGCTTCGTTTGCCTTTTGCTTTGTTTTAACTTCAAATCCCTTTTTGATCTATAAAAATACTTCAAAACTTTTCCTAAAATGAATGTTAGAAGATTTTGATCACATCCGAGCTTAAAATGCATGAGATTGTTATAAACGGGTGGCAAAAATATTTTATCCTATTTTAGACCCTTAATATGTACTATTTTTTGTGCTTATCAAAGCAATTGTTACTTCAAAGAATTTCAATGGTTCCATAAGCTCTTGACTTGCCATGGAAATCTCATTTATCATGATTTTCTTCAACTCATATTGGAGGGTTTCCATTTCTTGCCTCATTTCTCCTCTAACCTTGAGATTATTTCAAGATAGTCTTCTTGAGGGTAATGGTTATTTGGAGGTTGGGAGTAGCATTGATGCTCATGAAAGTATGATGGTGGTGGAGTGTAATGGTGGTTTTGATAGTGGGGGTTGTAGGAATAGGCATTTTGAGAGTATGATTGTGGTGGTGGGTTGTAGTCATGTGAAGATGGTGGGGTATGCATTTGGTGGGAATAATGGAAAGGATCGCCAAAATCACAACATTGAGAGTACATCATTTCAAGCCTTCTACAATCACAAGATTAGGAAAAGGATTTTGCAACTAGAAGTAGTTGCAAGTGAGCTCAACGTTCAAACACAATGTACAATGATAAAAAGTAAATGTGAAATCAAAAGTGAACATAGTGAAATGGTAAATTCACAACACATGAAATCACAAGATAGCATGGTGGACACAATGGAATAAGCATATGTAAGTAAAAAACAAGTAAAAGAAAGAAAACTAAACTGCCTATGTAAATGTGCTATTCATGCCAACAACACAACATCCAAGACCGTTGCCGGGGCGCCATTTTGATAAGGTGTAGTTTAGCGATGGATGGAAAGTAGGTTGGGAATGAATATTCCCGGGATGTCGATCTCACGAGGATGGACACTTGGAATGGAATGTTGTATTATCAAACAAAATCACACATTTGCACGAGAAAGCTAAAAGAGTTTATGGTAAGGAATGCAAGAAGTGAAGAGCAATGTAAGTAAAAAGGTGAAAGCAAATAAAAGAAATAAACAAAGAATATGTGAGGTGAATTAGACCGGCATTCCCTTGATCATGTGAAATAAATGAACCTAGGCAAGAGGTGGAGCTATGTGATGAATTGAGTCTATGTGAGATAAATTGCAATGCCTTAGCCAATTTTGGTCTCTAAGGCTTATCATAAGGCAATGTAGCACCCTAGTGTCAACATTCCCTATGAGGTATTTAATCAAACATGTTGTCTACATTCCATTCCGGGCTATGTCCTCTTGGATCTAGGGCGGGAATTACAAGGGGTAGGAGTCTAGGATTATGCCTCAATATCTTGCAAGAATAATCCTTCCTAAAACTTCATGCATGTGGTGCACTTCACACACAAGAGTCATCCTCTTTCAACAAGACATCAACACATAGTCACAACTACCTTGATCAGTTCATACACAACACAAGGATATAAGTGTAACACCCCACTTTTTCCTCTTATGAAAATACGGGAATTTGTTTTTATACAATTCAAGTACAATAGCAGAAGCTTTCAAATACCAACAAAAGGAAAGAGGGGCGTTATGCCACGTTCAAGTATCTCACTTAAACTCAAACGCACAGGCTAAAACCAAATAGAGTAACCACTAATAAAATTCTTACTAATACAATATTCGATTTCTAATAGAATCTTTCTACAACGATTTGCTCTCATGTCCAAATGCCATTCCAATTTTCCTGCAAAAGAACTATGGTAGAAACAATGTCAGCACGTCGGCTGAAAGAAAAAATAAATAGATAGTAATAAAGTGATTGCAGAGAATCAATAAACAATAACACAAGGATATTTAACGTGGAAACCAAAACGGTGAAAACCACGGGCCTTTTTGGGCTAAGACAAATAGAAATTCACTATGTTGTTGAAGTTGCAGGTACATGTACACAGGCCATGGCCATGGCCATGGAATGAAAAGAGGAAGGAGAAGAAATATACGTAGAAGAGAGGTTATACATTTAGGACTGAATATGAGCCTGAGATCCTTTGTCTGATCTTTCTGAGCCTTTATATAAGGTCTTTTTGCACAGTTATAACTTTCCGTAGACTGCCCTATTTTCTTGGTTAGACTCCTTCCTGCTTTGACTAATACTATCATTATTATAAATAATAATAATAATAATAATAATAATAATAATAATAATAATAATAATAATAGTAAGGCATATTATATTATTCCATCATGAGTCCCCCACTTTCTTAGCCGCAAGTATTTGTCGGCATAAGAAAGTAGAACAAAGGTACACGTTGAACCAAACCACATATAACAACACTTGGAGTGGGTGTAGTTTGGACTGCATGTTTGTGCTCGGGGCACTAAAGTTTTGACATTTCCTACTCGGAGCATTGAAGATCATGGGAGTCACGGTTAGGTGCACGGAGCACCTAGGAGTTCATAGAGGTTGTTCCCTGCATGCTAAAAGCACATGATTAGTTGGTCGTGCCACTAGTATTGATTTAAATATAAAATTAAAATTGAACATAGCTTCAGAAAACTCTATCTTCCTTTAATTTATTGTGACCAACACCAAACTTATTCTTTTTTTCTTTTTTTTTTTTGAATACAACTGACCCTATTACAAACTTATTCGTTGTAACTGTTGTTGTAAGAGGTAGCGCAGAGCTCACCGTGCAATATAGTTGGTAGCACATAGCTTACCATACTATATTATATTGTGTAAGTAGCAGCACAGAGCTTGCCAAATTATGCAGTTATTTGAATAAGTTGGGTTGTTGGACCAATCAACTAGTTAAAAAGTAACAACAACAACAATAATAATAATGATTAAAATAATAATAGACACTTATCTTTTAGTGCCAGTTCAGTTTCACTTCTTGTAATTTTTTTTCGCATGTCACCGGCTTCTTCAGATTAGTCAATCCCAAGATGGTGGTACCCAGCTCAGATGGAAACGACATATGTTTAAGCTTTTTATTCCTGGTAAGAAGACATCAGAACAATTTTCATGGCTATTTTACACCATTTGAAGGCATTATTTGGTGGGCTTCCATCTAGCTGTTGTAGTTTTTCCTCAAGGCAGCCACATCAACCAGAGTTTGCANTGACTTTCCTATTTTTGAATGGGAAATAAGAGAGTTCATCAACAAGGCGTTAGGGAACTGCATCGAGTCCACCCAAATGGAGCAGCTTGTTATACCCTTTTATGAATAGCCCCTAAATGCCCATGCCCATGCAGTGTTCTTCTCTCCTGCAACCATCAACTCCATTCTCTAAGGCACGCAGGTTGCAAAGGTCATACGATTTTCAAGCTGCTGAACCAGAAAAAATCTGTTGTGTCGAAATCAGAGCACGTTGCCCAGGTAGAAATCCGTTGATGCCGCCTGTCGACCAAAGCCACCAAATGCCTTTGACTCCTGCAATCGGAAAGATAAGTATCATTATTATTATTGCAATTATTCATTATGTTTATATTATTTTTAATTAGTTGATTGGTCTAACAACCAACTTATTCAAATAACTACACAATTTGGCAAGCTCTATGCTTCCACTTACACAATTTAATATAGTATAGTCAGCTCTGTGCTACTAACTATATTGCAAGGCAAGCTCCGCGCTACCTCTTACCAGAACAGTTACAATGAGTAAGTTGGTCACAATAAAGGAAGATAGAGATCAGACTTTCGAACCTATCTTCAATTTTAATTTTGTATTTAAATCAATACTAGATACATGACTCACTAATCATGTGTTATTCAACATGCATGAAATAATTATCATGAATGCTTAGGTGCTCCGTGCACTTGACTATGATTATGATCTTCAATGCTCTGAGTGGGGAAGGTCAAAGCTTTAGTGCTCCTCCGCCCACAAACATGCAGTCCAAACTACAACCACTCCAAGTGTTGTTATATGTGGTTTGGTTCAATGTGTATCTTTGTTCTATTTTGTTATGTCGACAAATACTTGTGGCTAAGAAAGTGGGGGACTCATAATGGTATAATATAATATGCCTTATTATTATTATTATTACTACTACTACTATTATTATTATTATTATTATTATTATTATTATTATTATTATTATTATTATAGTAGTAGTAGTAGTAGTCAAAGAAGAAGGAGTCCAACCAAGAAAATAGGAAAGTGTATGCGAAGGCTAAGAGAAGTTGTAACTCCACAGAAATGATATTATATAAAGGCCTGGGGAGTCGGTCCTAAAGGGGTTCGTATTCTTCTTCCTCTTTCAATCCATGGCCATGGCTACCTTTGTACATGTACTATACCCAAACATAGTGAATTTTGGCTTGACTTAACCGAAAAAGGCTCGTGATTTTTATCGCTTTGGTTTCCACGTTAAAAATCCTTGTGTTACTGTTCATTGATTCTCTGCAATCACTTTATTACTATCTATTTATATTTCCTTTATTTATCGGGTTTAATAATTCGGGCTACCGCGGGTTAATTAAATCCATCATATATATATATATATATATATATATGTTCCAGATCAGGTGAGGACCTATCATTAGGTGAGGACCATGTGGACTAATCCATATCATCTATGTGGACTGATCTAACGGCTATGAATACAAGGCCGTTCTAAACAAAATAGGGGTTCTGTGCAATATTCTAATTTGGCCCCTCTTTTATATATTGATAAGTGCCAAAAACAGTCTAAATACGGGTCATGATTAGATGATATTTTAATGATTCTACACCCAATTATGATCACTTTCAGGGGTCAAATCTCTAATTAACTTCTATTTGATAAATCCAACTCAAGAAAAATACTTCGAATCATTTCCGAAGGATACATCAAAGTTTTAGGCCAAAAGAAGCATCAATCAAAGAAATCATCATGCAGGAGGTTGCCACGCCCACTCACACGCGTGTGAGCAGGCGTGGATTTTATCCAGAGAGCTCCCACGCGCCCTCACACGGGTGTGACAGGCGTGGGAGCAGACTAGTAGGGCAGCAGCGGAAATCCGATTTTTGAGCAGCTATTTAAACCCTTCTTTCTCATTTTTGAGGGGAGGACTCTCCCAACTTTCAGATCTGAATTTTCTTATCATTCCTTCCCCTTTGGGGAGGAAAAACACACTCAATTTCCATTAGATTAATTTAGATTTTAGGATTGAAGATGTAGACTCAACACTCCTTGGGTAACATACTATTTTCATTTGAATTGCTGGATTAGATTTCTTAATTTAAAGAGATCTCTATTTTATTGTTTTGAATGATTTCCATGATTGAGTAGAGTATTTTGGGCGTGTGAGCCTTTGTTGAACTCTTGATTGTTGTTTAGAATTATTCTATGGTTTTGAAAGAAGAAGGAGTAGGATTGATGTTTGTATGGTTGAAGTTGCTCAAGCTTTACTTCTATTTCGGCCGGAATAGTTAGTAATCAGTAGGGAAGTGAGAGTGTGCGCGATAGCGGCCTCTTGCGAGCCTAACTCACCCATATCTCCGCTCTTAGTCCGAAAGAACAAGATCCGAGAGGAGTGGTAGGCTAGGTGTTCGATGAAATGCCTCAACCGAATGAGGATTGAGAGTCTGAGTGTGACGCCACTCGGTACTAATACCTTGACTCCCTTACTCGATCACGAAACTCGTTTTCTGAATCCCCTACGAAGATCAATCAATTTGTTTAACTTTGGTGCGCACCCCTTTCATTTCCCTTTGCATATTTAGTGTAATTTTCTTTCTACAACCCCCGAACTTATTTATCAAACCTATCCTTTGTAATACTTGTAACTCTTATCTTCTAACACCATTGAGGTCAACACTAATTTGATTCGCATTCGCCATCCTCGAGAGACACGACACTCGGGGACACTTCCTCGTTTTACCACTTCACATTCATCTCCCGCTAAATTACAAACATCATATATATATATATATATATATATATATNNNTAATTGCAAAACTCATTCCCTAATAAAATAAGGGTTTCATTTCCCTTCCTCCTCATCTTCCCCAACTATAAATAATCATTCCATTCCACCCTGCTACCAAACATACAAAATACTTTCACCAAAACCCATTATCATTACCAAGTATTTGATACCCATTCCGATTTCGATTCCCATGTACGAACCAAACACACACTTAGTAATCTTTTTTCTCAATTCTTTTTTTTACTTTCTTTCTCAAAATAAATTTAATAGTACGTTAGTAGTTAGGGCTAAACTTATTATAAAATTATAGATATATGAAAATCTTATTGATGTTGTTTAATAAATAGTTAAAAATAAATAAAACTTATCCAATTATATATGTCTTACCGTAATTAATTGATGTTTTGCAATTTTATTGTTTGAGACCTAAAGAGTTGAAGAGATGGCAAAATAAAAATTGCAAACTTGTTTGAAAACCAAAATTACAGAAAAATTGTTGACGGACTTTCGATCTTCGAAGAACTTGCCAAATTCCTTGCCCTTACATATGGTAAGGTTATGAATTTATTCCAATCTATCTCTATGCCACCCTTCCATATCATACTCAAATTGCCCTGCCTAATTCTAATCATACTCAAATTAATAACTTCGACTCTTGTTTATATTCTATACTTTCAAATGATTGGGTCCCAACTTTCATGTAAATTTTTTGCATAAAAAATACTATTATATCTAATATACATATATTCATTTTTTTACAGTTGTGCCCCCAAATTTTAGGGGCCCTATGCAATGGCACTGGAAAAACATGCCCAGGACTGGCCCTACATATATATAAACTTCGTAATTGTGCAACAGTGCACTTCACTTGCACAGTTCGCAAAATCTAATCTATTGATCTCAAGCATTCAATGACTCATATATGTTCACACGGACTCATAGGAATGAGGTGGACTCATTTGATCATGAGTATATATATATATATATATATATTGGTAACAATAACTTTAAAATATGTATATCATGAAACACTATAAAACTAGGGTGTGTTTGGTTGGTGGGTTTTGGCATAAGGAATGGGTATGAAAGTGATTGCTTGTGTTTGGTTGATATGTTCTGTGAATGCTACTATGGGTTTGGAATACTCCATTAATGAGAAAATCTATACCCTTATTAAATAAGGGTTTCATCTCCTTCCTCCTTTCTTCCTCAACTATTAATAATCATTCAATTCCACACAACTACCAAGCATGCAAAATACTTTCAACAAAACCCATTACCATTACCAAGTATTTGATACCCATTCCGATTCCGATTCCCATGTGCGAACCAAACTCACCTTAGTATAACTACCCTTATTAATTGAAATTGTAAGAAATTATGTCTACATGATAAGTTTAGTTAAATATAGCAATGATTGATGATAATAAGTTGGAAGAGTACATAGATGGATAACATAAATTAACAAAAATTGTAGAATTTTCATTATATTACATGAGAATACTTTTTAAAAAAATAAAAAGTTAAGGAGGAGTACATATAAATTTGTTAACTACTGTCCTTAATTATATTATTTTATAAATATAAGGATTTAATTGAACAAAGTACAATAATACAGGATCTCATAGGTATTCGACCCATTATAGACTATTATTTTTGTCTCAAAACATAAATGCATAATTTCTTAGAGCTAAACTTCTAAATTCACCCTAATCTTCTCATTCCATCACATATTTTCCTTCTTTCTATATCAAGGAACAAATTATGCATTCAACTTGAAGTTATAATTAAATTTGGGTGGAAATTAGATATTTTGTCTCAATAATATGTTTATTGGATGAAAAGATGAGAAAAAGAAAAAAAAAAGAAAAAAAAAGAGCAAACTGAGATGCTTTAATTTTATAATAAGTTTAGCCCTAACTGCTAACGTACTATTAAATTTATTTTGAGAAAGAAAGTAAAAAAAGAATTGAGAAAAAAGATTACTAAGTGTGTGTTTGGTTCGTACATGGGAATCGAAATCGGAATGGGTATCAAATACTTGGTAATGATAATGGGTTTTGGTGAAAGTATTTTGTATGTTTGGTAGCAGGGTGGAATGGAATGATTATTTATAGTTGGGGAAGATGAGGAGGAAGGGAAATGAAACCCTTATTTTATTAGGGAATGAGTTTTGCAATTAATGGGGTAATCAAAACACATAGTAGTATTCTAAAAACCTGTCAACCAAACAATAACACTGACTTTAATACTCATTCCTGATAGCTAAACCTGTCAACCAAACACAGCCTAATTGTTACTAAGGGTGTGTTTGGTTGAGGGGTTTAGGCATAAGGTATGGGTATCAAAGTGATTGTTAGTGTTTGGTTGATAGGTTTTGTGAATGCTACTATGGGTTTGGAATACCCCATTAATGGCGGAGATGAAACCCTTATTTAATAAGGGTATGGGTTTTCTCATTAATGGGGTATTCCAAACCCATAGTAGCATTCAAAAAACCTATCAACCAAACACAAGCAATCACTTTCATACCCATTCCTTATGCCTAAACCCACCAACCAAACACACCCTAAGTTTATTATATACTTTTGATTGGGTGACTAAAAGTAAACCTAGTTATTGTGTAATAGCACAAAAATTACATGGAATAGCCGAATAGGTAGATTCTAGTGGTTCCACTAAGACGACCTTGTACGATCACTATGATGGGCTCGACTTAATTGAACATGTATGTAACCGCTAGATATAAAGATCATGTTCAACTCATTCAAGCACCTACTTCAGAGGTTATTTTTTAATATTTAATCAATTATGTCATGTCACGTTATGATGAAACGAGTCGACATTAGCGATACGCACCTACACTTGCCAAATGCCAACATATCAAGGGAACAAAGGCACGAACCTTAGTTCCTACAAATTTCGTTTGTTGGGGGGACAAAGACAATGCGGCAAGGCGTTACTCATAATTGTCAATTGTACCATACCAAAAACCCACAAGAAATTTTATGGTGCCCAAGCAGTCGGCACCATACTAACATTTTATCACAATAAAAAAGAGAGTAAAATGTTACAATTTAATAGAATTCATAGTATTCCTTCGGGGTGTGTACGAGTCTAGTTAAGCCTAGTTTGTTTAGTAAAAAATTAGATTTGAACCAATTTCAATAACTTATTAAACTAAACAGGCCAGACATATATTTACTAGGCTCGTCAGCCTACAGGGCTACAGGCCTGGTGTGTGTAATATATATATATATATATATATATATATATATATATTCTATTTTATAACACATATATATTTTTATATTTACAATGTAACCCAAGTATATATAATTTCCAAATTCTAACCCTCCACCTCTAAAATTTCATTCTAAATTATTATTCAACTATAAACAATATTGCTAATCTTGCTGTAAGTATTCCTATTGTTTAATTTTTTTTTTATTAACTATTCTTACTATCATAATATTTAATGAAATGTCACAACGCAATTATGTGAGTTGATTGTTTATTATTTATGATATTATATAGGATAACAAATAATAATACAATTGGATTTATTTCTAAACAAGTTAACGAGCATGCTGAAGTCGTGACTTGTTTTATTTTATTTTATTTTATTTTATTTTATTTTTTAATGTTATTATGTTTGCATCGTGGTGATATACTTATGTAATTGTGTATTATGTATATTTCTTAAATTATTTAGATATACTTATTAAAATTTTTAAAAAGTCTTAACATTTAAGCTTTAAATAGGCTCAAAGTAGGACACCATACTTTGAAGCCTCTTTAATGGCCTAAATATTAAACAGGCTTTTAAAAAGGCTTCAGGCCAGGCCGTGCCAATTATAGGCTCACGCTTGAGCCTAACAAAAAGCCTATATACAAGCTCAGGCAATTTATATCGTGGACTAGGGTGCACAATGCATTGTACACCCCGTACCAAAATGTTAGGAGGATGAGTTCTGTGCATTTCATGTCAATATTATGTGTATTCTAGGCAACCATTTTATGTATTCTAGATAACCGTTCTGTATATTCATGTTAGTAACACATGTTGTGATGTGTTTATACATTTGAATGTTAGGATACACAGAATATAAGTCCAAGTATTATCTCTTATGTTCCATGTTTTTCAAATTTCACAATGTTGTTTAAATATTCACCTTTTGTCGTGTGTGTTTTTGTGATCTGATGAACTTGTGTTTGTTTTTTGTTCTTATTTCTTCGTCACTGTTTTATTGTTGTTAAAATTACAGTTATATTTTTTGTTTAAAAAAAATACTGTAATGAGATCCGTTGGCGTCGTTTCGGATCAGGGTCCACAATGCTGGTCCACGGTATAACGATCCACAAGCTCAGGCCTATGCCTATGCTTTAGATTTTCCTAACAGGCCCAGGTCTAATTTTTTAAAGCTCGGCTCAGCTCGGTCAATTTCCACCCTTAGTATTCTGTATATTATATGGCGAAAATTAAATATTTAGGTTATTATTGATTATCAAAGAGCAAAGATGTTATGTTTGTTTTGTTATATTTTATTAATCAATTTTGTCCTATGTTTTTTATATATCTTAACATTCTAATAACTTGAAACAAGAATTAATTCCATTTTTGTTTCTAGATTTATAGATGTCGATTCACTTTTAGTCTTTTTAAATCAAAGCATTCTCATTTGGTCGTAGTATTATTGTGGCATGACTATTTTTTGTCTTTCGTTAATAAAATCATTGAAATGCAGGTAAATACAAGTACATTTTGATCTTTTCTATAAAAAGTAGGTTGACCACTATATTTTTATATTTAGTTTTTTTTTTTTAAATCCATAATTGAAGATGAAATATCTTTGTATTTAATAAAATTTAAACTGTTTTGTTGATAAATGACCAAAAATAGTCATGCCATAATAATACTAGGATCAAAGTGAATATATGATTTGAAAAAAGAAAATGACTAAAATTGGACTGCCAGCTATAAATCTAGTACCAAAAATTTAATTAATTAATCTCCTTGACATAATTTCATCCAATTTAATCATTTAGTGTCTCTGTTAAAAAATTTCAATTATATTTTTTTAATACTATTTGAACAAATATGTTATTAACTTGTTACTTATACAATATTTAAAAAAAAATGAAACGTTTAGTTTAATTTAATCAATAATCAATAATCAATTCATTAAAATTTCATCATTTATATAACATTTTTATCATATCCATTATTAATAGCTCACCAAATATACTCTATAAAAAATCATAATACATTAGAGGGTTTAAAATAAAAAATTTAATAGCATGCAATCTATAGAGATTATACTTGGATCCAATGAACCAAGATCATTATTATTGATTACTCGGCATGACAACTTGTGACAAATTAACTCATGCACCGAAGGTTCAAGGTCGGGTGATAAAGATATGATGACATGATGTAGCTCAACAAGCTAGTTGTCAATGACCCAACTTATGATGCATTTGGGAGAGTTGTTGGGGTAATCAACCACTTCAAAAATAGCTCTCTATCCTAGATAGACATTTAGATGAAGTACGATTGAAGTGATTGAAGTGGTTCATTGTTCTAATTGCACACTTTTTTTTACTAGAAAGGTTAATAATTTTGGAAGAGTATGTAGTCCAATCGTTCCAATTTCATCAGTGTTCTAAAAGTAGTCTTAATTGACCAAAAATCATACATTGATATCAAGCTCAACAATTCAACCACACAACCAACAATACATCAATGTTAAGTTATCATAATAGACCTAACATCTAAACCTATAGAGTATCATCATTATGCTTGCCTGCATAGCCACCTAAGACGACTATCCTTATTCTTGAAAAGATAACCTTTGCATGATGATGAGATGACATGCCAAAGCGGATTTCTTTGTTATTTTTTTTATTCTTTTAATTTAATGCTTAGGTGTATAGCAAGCTTGCAAATGTTGCAAGTTTGCTAAGTACATAAAAGCATGTCGCATGACAACATTTTTGTACTTTATGTTTTAATTATTTAATTATTATTTTATTATTTTATTGTATTGTGAAATGATTGTGGAGTCATTTTTGAAAGTGAGAGAATATTACAAGGATATAAGTAAAATAGTGAATAAATTGTAAATTTGATGTTTTGAAAGTATGATCCATTTTTAAAAGTGAGAGAATATTGCACAGATTAAGATATAGCCAAACTAATCTACTCAACCACCCAACGTTGCTATTAGCCGGTTATCACTTCAACTTGTAACAAAACTTGGTCACCTTTTTTCCACTATATATAAAGGGGTTTTGGATCTTTCAAAAGACTTCCAATCTTTATAAGTAGCTCGAGGTTTTAGATCTTTCAAAAGACTTCCAATCTTTATAAGTAGCTCGAAATTGGTCAGTCTCCCGACCTCTATTACTTAAAATTTCCTAATGTATTTCAAACTTATATATGTGTGTGTGTACACAACTACACCAATAATTATGAAATTTTAGCTTTTCTTAACTCAAAAAGGCAGGTAATTGTTTTTACTTTTTATCTTTCTCATTTTAAAACTAGTATTTTCACCCGTACGATGCACAAAATAGATTTGTTATAATATTTTAAGAATTTTTGGATCAATATACAAATATATAAATTATAACATTGAATATTATATAGTACAATTGAAGAAATAGGTTGGATCGATTATGTTTTCTGATATTATCTTTGCTTGAAGTCGAGTAAATAATTG
>CM008334.1:15547399-15568138 GCA_002525835.2 Ipomoea batatas | reverse complement strand
AAGTTTGTGTAAGTAAGTTACTTTCTTTTTGGTCTTTCAGAGCAATTTTTTCTTTCTTGCAGAGCACAATGTTGTGTCTTTCAAAGCACTGCGATATGTTTTCCAGTGAACATTGCTTTGGGTAAATAAGTTAACTTTTTTTCTTTCGATGCATTTTTTTTCCTTTTTGCAGAGTACAATGTTATGCGTGTTAGAGAAAATCCTCTCTGACAATCGGAAATACAAGAAATTGGAAAACAAAAAACAAAACAGATTACAAGGAAAAAATAATAATCCACGTAGGATTGAACAATTACACGGAAATAATCCACAAAGGATTAGAAGATACGAGCAAGGTGAGCTGTATGGCCTTCGGGGTGGTTGAAAGCACGAGTGGTGTTGTCACTATCCTTAAAACCTTATTTGCCGCTTCCCGAGGTGCTGGAACGTTGCGGCCTAGGCTTCCTAGGATAAAACGTGCTACGATCCGCCGTTTGAGCACACAAACTTGGACCCGGCGAACTAAACCGTGGGATGAACGCGGATGGCTTGAAGGAAATATGAGCAGGGTTTTGAGGGAGAAATAGTGTATTCGTGTGTTCTTGGTGTGATTTTTCAAACCTGCTGCTCACAACGAATATATAGTGAAGGATGGGATCATTGCATTAAATCTGACATTTAATTCCCATTCGTAACCTCCACCCACTAGCAACCTATTTACACCCACTACTAATCCATTTAATCAAGAAATAAACTCTGAAATAATGATTGGAATTAATCATATTAATTCCGTAATATTAAGAGTCATTTATGAACGGATCCAGTAGGTGAACGGTCGCAATCGAGAGGTCACTAAAGTCGCTGTTCGAGACATCGTTCATATCTGCGTACCTTCGAGACATAGCTCGTGCCGCGAGACGTCGAGAAGTGCTGGCTTCGAGACATCGCACTGCAACGAGACATCAAATTGGTCTGCGAGACATCGAACGAACGAGAGATCAATTCGATCTCATGTGGTCTGAGATGGAAAACTCGTTCGAAAATATGGCATAACTTAGCCCGCAAGGCCTGCCAATTTTCCGGACGATATTCGTGCCCGCAGGTGCCGGCGCACACGAGTTCAAGCCTTTCGAAGGCATTTTGGGATTTGATTTGCAACCCCCCCCCCCATGCGCGCGAGAGAGAGCATCTATGCTATACAAGTTACTTAGTCATACAATGTCTCTTGTATATATAGTGGTGCAAAAGTTCATTCCAAACCAATGTGGGACAAACTACATAAGCTTTTCCACACTTGAATTCCATCTCAAATGGGTCTACTTTGAGAATCAATTTTATATTCCATCTACCCCCTAAAAGACTCTGGATAACCTAAGAAGACACAAGGAGATGACCGATACGACATTTTGTGACGATTATAAGGACGCAAGTGAGGATAACAAAGACAACTAAACACACGAAGAAAAGAGTATGAGGGAGAAGATTTATGTAACAATAAATGAGGACTGGAATTCTGCAAAACACTAGATGGCATTCTATTAATCAAGTAAACAGTAGTTTCAAAAGCAAAGTCCCAAAAACGAGATGGAACAGACGCACGAGCCATAAGAGTAAGACCAGTTTCGACAATATGCCTGTGCTTCCTCTCAACACGAACATTCTGTTCATGAGTGTAGGCACAAGATTGTCTATGATTAATCCCTAACTGAAGAAGAACAGTATGTAACTTTTTGTATTCAGCTCCTAAGTCAGACTGAATAGTCTTAATTTTGCGATTAAATGATCGTTCAACTAAGGCACGAAACTTGTCAAAAATGGCATACAAGTCAGACTTCAATTTCATAGGATAATACCACGTGTAACGAGAATGGTCATCAACAAAAAGAACAAAATAACGATAACCAGAAGAAGACAAAACAGGAGCTTGTCCCCAAATATCAGTATAAATCAAATCAAGAATATTCGAACTAACAGAGTCTACACGTGGCAAAGGGAAACGAGCAGACTTGCCCAATTGACACGCAGAACACAAAGAAGAAGTACAACGATTATTGCGACTAGAACCACTTACAGAACAAAAAGGAAGAATACGATCTAAGACTCGTTGATGAGGATGTCCCAAACGATCATGCCATACGGAAGAGGAAGCACGGGACGAGATAAATGCATGGGGACTGTTTTTCGGAATGGGCAGCGTGTAGAGACCACCGCAACTATTGCCGCGAAGAAGAATTGCCTTGGTTGCTATATCCTTCACAACAAAAAAGGATGGATGAAACTAAAAAATGACTTTATTATCTTTTGCAAAGCGTTGCACATATAAAAGAGAGGAAGACAAACCAGGAACATGTAAAATATCATACATCCTAAATACTTTAGACGGGGTAGAAAAAAGAAGCATGACCAACATGACTAATAAGCAAACCTGTACCATCACCAACTCGAAGAGCATCACCACCAGTGTACTCTTCAGATGTAGAGAGTGCAGCAATATCAGGGGTCGCGTGATTTGTCGCCCCAGTGTCTGGAATCCAAAGATGCGAGTCAGACACAAGATTCGGCGCATCCTCAGCATATGTTAAATGAGCTTGGAGTCCACGGCCAATTAAAGAAAAACAGGCTGGTGCAAGATGGCCATAATTGCCACATAATTGGCATTGAGGTTGCCAATTACCACCACGTCGCCCACGAGACCTGCCACCGCCATGCGAGCCACGTCCACGCTGCACACCACCGCCCTACTGCTGCTGCTGGTCGGCGAAAACAGCACCGCCACATGACTGATTCCCACCGCGGCGATTCGATCCGCCACGCCAAGACTGCGACTGACCTCCAATACCACGCTGGCCAACAAAAGCCGCAGCTGCAGGGGCTGGAACACTGCCATAGCTATCACCGGTTGCGAACTCATGCGAGCAAGGAGATCGGCGAGTTCGGGAAGACGCACCGGCTGACCTCGAACATTCAAAGAGGCTACGACAGAGTGATATTCTGGACGTAAACCTCTGAAAATATACATATTCTGATACTCCAAAGGAACTGCACGGCCAGCAAGAGCTAGATCTTCTACCATAACTTGCGCACGAGCAATGTAGTCGACGGCGGAGGCATCACCTTGGCGTATTGTTTGCAGCTGTCCAAGAATATGCATAATCCGAGCTTGACTAGAAGAAGCGAGAGCCTGCTCAAGCGCCAACCAGAGATCACTTGACGTAGTGCAACCAATTGCGAGGTACATAACTTCCGACGAAAGTGAAGAGATTAACATGCTAAGGACCGCCTGATCTTGGCGCACCCATGGAGCATGCAGCGGGTTGGGTAGAGCAGCAGCAGTGGAGGAGCCTTCAGAAACGGGAAGAAAACGATTAGGGCAAGAGTTCGTGCCATCAACGAAACCCATGAGGTCGTGCCCACGAAGAAACGGAATAACCTGCGTCCTCCAAAACAAGAAATTCTTGTTCGTTAGCTTAATGCTAACATAGTGATGCGCAGCAGACAGAGAAGCGGTTGCTGAAGAAACCGCAGAAGAAATAGCTGCATCAGAAACGGTCCATTCGTAAGAATTAATAGAGCCGTCAGCCATTGGAAAATAAACCTAGGCTAGCTGATACCAGATGAGAACTGAATATTGTATTGATTCAATTGAACAATTACAATGATGAGGAATAGGAGATATATATACAAGGGGAGTCTCAGGTAGAGTAGGATAGCTAGTCCTAACGTGACTCAAACTCAGAGAGTCCTAATAACAACAAAAGAAAAAAAAAAAGAGAAAAAAAAGACACCCAATTAGCGTGTGCAACTGGGCGCAATAGTGCGTCACGCGGCAACTATTTTCATTTTTCCTATTCACTGGGTCTCACAAAAAAATACAGAGTATTATCTATAGGAGAAAAACTATAAAAAAAATCCCACATTCTAAAAACCTACATCCAATCTTTCAAAAAAAAAAAAAAAAACTACATCCAATTTTTTCTTTGCAAAAATCTCCACAAAATTCATTGACACGGATGTTCTTAAAAATAAAAATAAAAACGTCACGGCTTAAATCATTGTGAAAACCCTATATGACACGTTGACACCAAAAAAAAAAAAAGAAGAAAGAAAAGGAATATACTCTACACATGCATTTGTCATACCATGCGGGAAAAATAGAAAAGAAACGGGATACTTTATTCAAGCTTGATTATTTTTATTTTTGTGTATTTATTTATCAATTTAGAAAGTTTGTGCTGAACATTGCTAATTAGCTTGCCTATTAGATCAGGCCTTGCCTCAATTTGAACTTTATCACTAGTATAATTTTGATGAACACATAATTATGAAAGTAATATATATTAATCTAATTTTGTACCATTTAAAATATTTTTTCTAATTTATGTATAGTGATTACGTTAATTTAATATAAATTTAACAACGATTTTTAAGGTTAATCTTTTAATTTTTTTTCTTCTGATTTTACCTCCTAAAGGCTTTGATATGATTTTTTTTCCTTTGAATTATATGTTTATAGTAATTTTTTTTTCATGCATTGCTCATGTATCCACGCTAGCACCCCTCAGTTATTTTAAAATTGATAGTTTTATCCACTTTTCTATTAAATAGATATTTTTACACTTAAAATAAGTATTTCATTTATTTCTCTTCTCCTTGCTTATTATACGTACGGTCGTAGGGATGACCACATACAGTTCGGTTCGAGCTGACTAGTTTGAAGCAAACCGAAAGTTTCTGGTAACAATTCATAACCGGAACTACATATTTTGGTTTCGGTTTATTAAAATTGCAAACTGAAAAAAAAAAATTAATTGTTGATTTATACTATTTTAAAAATAAAAAATAGATTTGAAAAAAAAAATCAAACATTTGGTTCAAACTGGAACATGCGGTTCACAATCAAAATTAAATTGCTGTCATATCTACTTATATGTGGAAATCATAATAAATGCGAAAAATGCGAAAAAAGAACATACACCATTTGTAAATATTATAATTATATTTTTAAGCTAATGCTAGTAACCGTAACATTATAATTATAATTAATAAATATTAATGAATTATTTGTGTTTAAGTATTAATTTTATTACTAGCAATAGCTTAAAATTATAATTATAATATTTGCAAATTGTTTATGTTCTTTTTAGCATTTATTCTATTCATATATATATATATATATATATATATATATATATGTGAAGTTTATGGGTAAAAATATGTTAAAAGTGTTCAATTGTATTTTATTTTTTCAGAATTCAGGTGTATATTTTTATATGTTTTTTTTAATTGAAGATTTAATCATATGTTTCCAATTAGATCAAAAGTTAATTTAACTCTTTTTCTTATATTTAAATTACAATATGAGAAATTGAGAAGTATAAAATACAAACAATAAATACAAGTTATTGTACTAACACAATTTTTATAAATTTTATAACTAAATTAATAAGATTGTCTTTAATTAAATTTGTTAGATGGTTATATATACTGTGGTAAAAATTAGACATTTAATTTAGAATGTCTTTATGGGACCGTATTTTAAAAGAAAAACTATTTATTAGAATGTTTCTATCGGTGAAAACTAGAAAGACTGCTAGCAGAAAGTTTCTGTCGGCAAAACACTTTGCTGGCAAAAAACACCAGTCTCTGCAGTCAAATAAATTTTGCATTAAAAAAAAAAAAAGAAGCTAAACCCAAAAATTCCAAGAAGAGATACTCATACTTCTCAATAATTTAAATGGATGGATTAGATTAAATGGAATTAATTAAAATTATTAAAATAGTAATTAAAAATAATATAAGATAAAATTAATAAAGTATACATAATACAAACGTTAAATTAATATCTCGAGGTTCAATTCAACCTCGCTTTAACACATTTTTTAAGTATTACATTACATAGTGTTATTTTATGTAACTTTTAACTTTTTAATATATTTTTTCCTTGTATACCTATAAAAAGAATAATTATATTTTCTTTTAATTTCTCTTTGAGTACTCATAAATATAATTGGCCAACTCTTTTGTGAATTAATAAAGAAATCATGTGAATCAAATAAATATTTAATATGGTAATGATATATCATGTAATGAATATTATTAGAGAATAATTTTTGTAAGAGGTATTGTAGCATTACTAATATTGAAAATGAAGGATGATGTGTTACTAAATTAAATTTATAATTGTTAATGGAGCATAATAAAACAAAGGGCATGGCTTAATCATTGCGAAAATCTCATAACATCAATATAATAAAGCAATATGATTTACACATGCATTTAAGTTGTCATAACGTGGGGAAAAGAATATATAATTTATTCAAGCTGGATTATTTTATTATATTTTTAATTTATTTATTTATCAATCCAGAAAAAGTCTATGTTGGCTACCATATTATAACTTTTTTTTTTTATGAAAAAACATATGATTATGAAAGTAATATCAGTATGTATCACATTTTATATCATTTAATTTGATACAATTTTATTTAATTAATTTGTAGTGGCACATTTAATTATGAGTAATAAATAAATATGTCACTTAATCTTCCTATATATCAAATGGTATAAATTTTGATATAAAATATTTGATAGAATTAATAATTTTCATATTTACATACAGTTTATAAGTATACTAGTTTTACATGCACATTGTGTGACTAATTTAATGCCCAATGTTTGTATTTAAATAAATAATTCAAAGTATATGAATATAATGTAAAATTATATAGGAAATTTATTATATTTGGCATTAAAGTTAATGTTTATTTTGTATTTTTCTAAAAATAATTATCTAAATAGTTATTGTAGTTGGTACATGATATGGTATTAGGTAGTAGATACTACTTTTCGTTGGAATTACTCTAAGTTTTGTTAATTCACTTTTGAATAGGTTTGTAATTGTCTTGTCTTCATTGCTTGTCTGCTTCTTTTTTGTTGGTAGTGTCTTAATTGCAATTGTGTTATTGGTGCTAGTTTGCAAAAAGAACAAATTTAGTCTAATTAGTTTTGTTACATTAAAAAAATAGATGCATGGAATCTATAAGTGATTCTTTTATAGTAATAATTATAAAATTGACCAAGTTATTTTTTAGCCACTGATCATCCTAGATGGAAGGATCACATTAGTCCAAACTTATCACGAGAAACCTAGTTCGCATTTTATCATGATTTTATATATACATATACATATATATAATCTTTGTTACCCTAAAAAATTCACCCTAAATAATATGAGTGTGAACATAAGCATGTGAAGAAGTTTTTGATGTAAATTAAAAAGGAAAACATTCTCATCAAATCGGACATGACGTACAATTAAAATTTTTCCAGTATTAAGATTCAATCAATGATATCCTTGAAATGACTATCTAGGTAGCCAAGAAAGATAGATGTGGTAGATCAAAACTCTATTTTATGCTTGATGTATGGACAAAGATAAGGAAAACGTATACAACCAAAGACAAAAAGGAAGGAATTGTAAGGATTTTCTTTGTTGATGAAAGTGTAGGGGCTCGTATTATTTACGGTGGCAGAAGGCATAAGGTTAATAAAAAAATTGCAGTTTCATAGGCATAGGTCTAATACCTAAGAGGAACAGAGGCTTGGGCAAGCAATGTGAGACTGATTTCGACAATGTGCCTATAACGTCTTTCTACCAAGAGTAATCATCAATAAAATTGACCAAATAATGATAACTCTCATTAGATAGAACTGAAGATGACCCCTAAATAACTGTGTAAACCAAATCCAATATAGTATAACTAGATTTTTTTACCATTTCTAGTAGAAATTGTGAGGATTTTCCTAGTAGACAGGTAGTACAAAGAAAATAAATGTTATTTAAGGATTTAGACACTGGACAATGGCATAGTATATATTTCACTATGTTGTGTAAGATTGTTGAGTGAGGGTGACTAATATGGTTGTGCCAACATCTGAAGGCATTTTGGATGTAATGAATGCAACTAGATTTTGTATTAGAAATTTGTTTAACCTCCATCAGCTTTTTCCTTTAAGTAGAATTTGGTTGGTGTTGAGATCGTTTACAACAAAAAAGGATGGCTAGAACTCAAAGAAGATATTATTATCAGTGGTGAAATGTTTGAAAAAAATTAGAGAGAGTTGCTTAGGGTAAAAACATGTAGCACATTTTGTAACAGTAGGACAAGTGAAAGAGAAGATATAGAAGTATGTCCAATACTTGAAATATTCAAACTTGTGCCATTACCAACTCAAAGAGTGTCGTTCCTTATGTACTCTTCTACTCGTTGTAGATTGGCACTTCAAAACATAGTCATGGCCACGACTGTGGCCTCGACCTCCTCTATTTCCATGTCCACGACCACTGGGTGATCTAGTCGTGAGAGTGAGACAATAAGTGGTCCATGTTAAGCGCCAAGAGCTGCAGGTGGTTGTGGGGAAGCTGATAGAGAAGTGTCGTAAGTGTATATGAATTAATGTATGGTGAAATAGTCATTTAATTGATCAATTATCACATGTATGTTCTTTTTTTTATCAATGAAGAGACCATTGCAGGGTACTCAAGGCAGAGGCCTTTAAATAGGTATAGATTATGGGTGCCCATCTAAATCAATATATAGGTCAAACGGCTTCTACAAGTATTCCAATTGAAATATTAATTTTGCTAAGATACTCACTCATAGTTGAATCCCTGGCCCTTGTCACAAAGACTACAATTGACTAAGCTGAATTAGAGATCGTGCCTGCGAAGTGTACCCAAACGCAGCTTCAATAGCTTGCCATAGGGATCGGGATGTGGATTGTACCACAACATACATAACTTTATTGGACAAAGATGAGATGAGCATGGACAAAATGGAAGAATCATGACTGACACAACCTTGAGTTGTAGGATTGGCTACAAAAGAACAACCATCAGGAGTCTGAATATAAGAAGTTATGTAAAAGAAAGAGCCATCAACTAACGTATTCACTGTTTTGACCAAGGAAAAAGAGAACCAGTTGGGTTTTTTCAAAACAAATAATTTGAAGAAGTTTGAGGGAGCTAAGATAAAGTGATTAGCTATATGCAAAGTACAAGAATTTTGCCGTTTTGGATAAACTTAATATCTTCAAAACAAAATCATGGATCGATTTGGTTTACTAATACCATATGAGGACAATAATTTTTACAGAGAGTTTTTATTATTGATCAATCAATCGTATTTACACAAAGTACAGGAATAGACATATATTTATAGCTAGAGCAAAACTGATAAAAGTAAAGTTTACAATTATATGCAGAGATGGAGTATGAATCGTAAAACTGATAAAATCCAAAGTCCTACTAATCTAAACATCCAATTAAATATGATATAACATTATAAAAACTCCTCATTTATTTATATTTGTGTTCACTATTAAAATTTTCGACAATAACGTGACGGGTTACATAGCCAAAACATTTGGTAATGGGGAGACATTATTGACATGGAATGGCATCTTCCATTTCTTTTGTTTTTGTCTTTTCTCATATTCACAGGAGTCTATCTTCTCATATCAGAGTCTAATCCAGCAGAGCTGGAATTTAATTAATTAAATGCTGTTTTTTATTGGTGAAACTGATCTGACGATAATTAATAACCTGAAATGATTTTTTTAATTGGTGAAACTGATCTGACGATAATTAATAACCTGAAATGATTAGAAATTTAATTCATTCTGATCTCTCAATTTGACAATATTAATTTCTGCCATCATGCTGGTGTTTGACCTACCTGTACTCCTGTCCGTATTATTTCCGCACTGGAAGTTGATTGACATCAACTTCTGACAATGACCACTTGGTGTCGCTATCTTTTGTAATATTTTTACATTTAATTATTTGTTTGTTCTAGCTTAACCTTTTGTCTTATTTTTACTTTTAATAATGATAAATATCCATACATAAATCAGTAAATCACTCTGTACTAATCAATATGTGACATATCTTTATTTTATTACTTTTTATGTATTTGATTATTAAGTAAATTCTTCAATAACTTATTGTGTATATTATCTAAATTTAAGAAATATCTTTTTTTGTATATATATTTAATTAATAGAACAGCTCGTTTAAGTTCTCGAATTGCTTAAACTAGGTGCTAGTGAGGATTTCTTGAATTTATCTCACGTATTTTCTTTCTTTTTAAATAGCTACTTTAGAATCACTTTACAACTCAACATTTTAATAGTAATTCATGATAAATTGTTCAAAATTCAATCGTAAGACTAGGCACAATTCCCACTTGCAGGTAAATTCACGAATCTACTTGTTTCCAAAGTTATTTTTAATCGAGTTAGACTATATATACTCACAAATTATACTATCACTTTTATTCCATAATATGATAAATAAAGATCAATAAGCTATTTTCATGTGGATAAAATAAAAAAGTGTATACATCAAAAACTTGTGAAAGGAAAAGACGTTATTGGAAGTAGAAAATAAAAGTCGAACCAACTATTTTCTTTTTTAACCACTCCCCCTCCCCTTACCCCTTAAAATTGTATCTCTTGACTAACTCTTCAGGTTGCCATCCATGTTCACCTTTATTGTAGAGCCATCCAAAGGCCTACCTCACCCAACATCCATCTAATATCTAACTCTTGAGCATGATTTTTTCACAAAACATATCGCACTTTTTAGATATTGTCCAAAATTTATTGAGTATAATTATCCGACTAAATGAATTAGAAGCATAAAAATTGTAATTCCTCCCATTAATACCAAATTAACCAAAACCAATATTAAAAATCACACTCTAAAATACACCATAAGAAGTCAACATCCATGATTTCACATCGATCATTGCTACAAAAACATGTTTTATGATCTTTGTTGGAACACAAGATTTATAATTGAAACAAACTTATAATATAATTATATAAGACTAGTTTTTCTTAAAAAAAAAAAAGAAACTAAAAAAAATGTTGAATTCTAACTTCAGTTTTGCCCTTTGCTAATGGGAGCTTTTTGTTGACAGGCAAACTTTGACTTCGAAAACTTGATTTCACATTTTTACCTAACATGATTTTATATAACGTTAATATTTTTTAAAGGAGTAAATTATATTGGTCAACAATCATAATCACCTTTCTTTTTTTTTTCTTTTTTTTTTTGTGCATATCTAATCATACCAAGTAGATGTAGAATGTCAATCTATATAACAATTATTGAAAAGAAATGTACGGAGTAACTTTTAATGTAATATCCTACATGTAGGAAATGGAAAACTGCATTTATTCACTCTAAAGAACCAGAATATATACATCGTACAAAGCCAGAGAAAAAGGAAAGCCAGTGCAACAACTAACAATAATTAAGCAAACAAAAGAATAGGAAACTAAGCAACAACCAAACTACTAAGTCTTAATACGCCCCCGCAAGATTGGCGTTCCATCAACGAGGCTAATCTTGTTACGAAACCCAACAAATAACCGATGACCAAGCGGCTTAGTCAAGATATCAGCCACTTGATCGGCAGACTTAACATGCTTCACTCGTAGGGAGCCCGAAGAAACCTGTTCACGAACAAAGAAGTAATCAAGCGCCAAGTGCTTCATCCGGGAGTGAAAGACAGGATTCCTGCACACATAGGAGGCACTTAAATTATCAGTAACCAACATCGGTGCCTCACGTAACTTAACCCCAAGCTCATCCAACAGATTTTGAATCCACATGACTTCGGCCGCGGAGTTGGCCAGTGCTCGAAATTCAGCTTCTGTAGAAGATCGAGACACTGACCGCTGTCTCGCAGACCTCCAAGACACCACATTGGACCCAAAAAAAACAACATACGCTGTCGTAGAGCGACCACCATCACGAATACCCCCCCAGTCCGAGTCGGAGTAGGCCAAGAGAGATAGAGAATCGCTGCCACGGATTTGCAAACCATAATGCACTGTACCCTTCAAATAACGCAAAACCCGTTTCACAGACTGCCAATGGACCTCTGTAGGCGCCGCCATAAACTGAGCCAACCTGTTAACAGCATACGAAATCTCTGGCCTAGTAATGGCCAAATACTACAGCCGTCCAATAGCTCGACGATACAACGTAGAGTCAACCGCAAGAGATCCATCAACATACAAATCTATGGTAGAACACATGGGTGTTGAGACATCCTTCGCCCCCGTCATGCCAAATTGCTCCAAAATATCAACAATATATTGACTCTGAGATAAAAATAAACCATCTACCGTACCAATAACCTCCACCCCGAGGAAGTGATGTAGTGGACCCAAGTCTTTGAGCGAAAACCGGTCGGCAAGACGCTTCACAAACGAGCAAATAAATGTCTCGTTATTGCTTGTAAGAATTATATCATCGACATATACTAAAAAATATACAATCACACCCTGATCACAATAAATAAATAGGGAAGCATCAGCTACAGACTTCGTGAAACCAAAAGCCACAAGAAAGGTAGTCAATTCTAAGTACCAAGCCCTTGGGGCTTGCTTTAGCCCATAAATTGTCTTCCTCAATCGACACACATGCCTAGGCAATGACTGATCCACAAATCCTGCCGGTTGTTCCATATAAACTTCTTCAAACAAGGTACCATTGAGAAAAGCGTTATTAACATCCAACAAGCGCAACTGCCACCCCTGCGATAAAGCAATAGTAAGAATAATCCGAATAGTTATCGGTTTAACGACGGGACTGAACGTTTCAAAGTAGTCCCAACCTGGTTCCTGAAAAAAACCTTTAGCCACCAACCGGGCTTTGAACTGATCCACCGAGCCATCCGCTTTACGTTTAACCCGGAATATCCATTTGCAGCCAATGACCTCATGATCATCCCGAGGAACTAATTCCCACGTACAATTCCTTACAAAAGCATCAAATTCATCTGCCATTGCTGCCTGCCATAAACTTTTCTACAATGCCTCCGAGACAGTGCGCAGCTCAATGGACGAGGCTACTGGGTGCTTTGTTGTCACATTTAAAAATTTGTCATTAAAGTACTTTGGGTTTGGACGTCTCACACGCTGGGACCTGGACACAGCAATCAGTTAAACAGACTGGGTATCGGATTGCTCACTGGGTTCGACAGACTCGGCACAGGACGGACTCGACGAAGGAACTTGGGTGGACATGGAATCTTCTGGACCAGGAGGTACCTATTCAACCATCGTAGGAGAGGAAGAGGTTGAGTGCGTGGACTGTGGTTGGGGATGCGCAAACGTAAGAGTGAGTTGCGGCTGGTCTGAATTTTGCGTAGGTTGAGCTGAAGAAGAATGACACAGGGTCTGAGTTTGTGTCATTGTAGGCATATTTAATAAGAAAAGTAGTTGACTTGAATTAGGACAGACAACTGGCATAGACTGCATGGAAGCTGAAGGTCCAGGCGGCACTGGGTGTGTTGCAGTAATAAGTTCCTGAAAAGGGAATTTATTTGGAACAAACGAAACATGCCGCGATAGATAAATACGGCCACTACAAGGTTCCAAACATTTATATGCTGATTGAGTCAATGAGTACCCTAAAAAGACACAAGGTAAAGACTTCGGGTTTAACTTACCTGGAAACTATGGTTTTAACCACGAAAAACACAAGCATCCAAACGGTTGAATTTTCGTGTAATTGGGTTGTGTATTGAATAATTTTTGATACGGAGTGCAATTTTGAAGAATAGGAGTAGGCATACGATTTATTAAATACACCGCCGTTTGAAAGGCGTAAGACCAATACGTAGATGGCATGCATGCATAATGCAACATTGCCATACCACTTTCTACAATGTGTCTGTGACGCCGATCGACAGCGCCATTGTGCTCCGGAGTATGAGGAGGGGAAGTGAAATGAGAGATTCCCAGTTTATTGAACATTGGAATTAATTTAGTATACTCACCACCATTATCTGAAAAAATCGAAATGATTTTGTACCCAAAATAGTTTTCAACCATGCGCTGGAACTGAAGAAAAATAGTATGAACATCAGATTTAAACTTTAGTGGAAACAACCAAACGTACTTCGTGTAGTGATCAACAAAATTGACATAGTAGCGAAACCCATCAACTGAGACCGTAGAAGAACACCACACATCACTATAAAGAAGTTGGAGCGGTTTACTATTAGTCATGGAACTAAACGAGAATGGTAACTTATGACTTTTATTCACTTGACAAGAAGTACATGAAAAAGAATGAAGTTGCGCCTTATCAAAACGTAGATTATTACCCCTAAGAATAGAAGCTAGAATTTTGTTTGAAGGATGTCCAAACTGATGATGCCACGTTGGTATTGAGGAGGTGGTGGTAACATTGAGTTGAGACTTTTGAACCGGTAGGGTGTAGACATCGTGCTCAAGCAGACCTCACATGAGTTGGGTTCCCGACAGTTGATCCTTGATAACAAAATGAGAGTCAAAGAATTCCACCGAAACAGAATTAGTTTTGCAAAGTTTAGACACAGAAACTAAATTCTTTTGTAATTTGGGAACACACAGAACATCGGAAAGTAAGATGGAATTATTTGCAGTAGGTAGAGAGACAGACCCAGTGTGTGAAATGTTTAATGACTTACCATCACCAAGTACTATTTCATCTGGTCCTGAATAATCAGAAAGTGTGTGCAGAGATGAAGGGTCATTGACTGTGTGATGTGAGGCCCTAGAATCCACAATCCATGGTTGAGTGGGCATTGAGGCAGTGGACGTAGCGTGAACCGAGCGAGACTGATGGCCACCATGATGCTGTTCAACGACTCCAACATTATTATCTTTCAAAAACCTTGCAAGCTTGCGACAAAATCGGGTGTCATGACCAGGGTAATCACAAAATTTACAATGACGATTTGACCAATTGCCATTGGACCGGGATTGATTCTGGCGACCATGGGACATTGTTGATCCGCCTCTGCCACGCCTATTAGTGTTCCGAAACTGCATTTCGCCTGTACCAGTGTTTGGTGATGATAGTTGATCATTAAAACGTCTGTGAGTGTTGTTGGCTGTGGGCATGAAAACTTGTGTAGTAGCTTCATTTTCTTTCAATATCCTTTCATAATTTGTGAGTACATCATGTAGTTCCCCATAGGAAATAGGATCAGTACGCACACGCAGGGCAGCCACAATAGTGCTATACTCGTCCCCAAGCTGCGTAAAGATGTGAACCACTAGATCTTCCTCAGCAACAGGGCTTTGAGCAAGAGCTAAGTCATCCGCAATTGCTCGCATCTCTCGCATGTACAACTCAATTGACCTGTTGCCCTTTGGATTCTTCGCTAAACTAGCTTTCAGTGAGACTATACGACCGCGAGAAGATGCAGCGCAGTTGGTGGACAACTTATTCTATGCATCATAAGCAGTTGATGCAGACGAAATTACCGGTTGCAAGGTGTCTGTTAAGCTGCCCAAGATGGCACCCAGGATGATCTGATCCTGCCGTAACCAAGTTGTATAGGTAACACTTATGATCGTTCGTGCCTCGTCGGAGTATTTTGCCGGAGCACAGATTGTACCGTTGATATGACCCACAAGATCAAGTCCTATGAGTACGGATTCAACTTGTTTTCGCCAAACAGAAAAATTTGACGTGGTGAGTCTGATTAGGAAATGAGTTGGGGCATAGAGTTGGATAATAGTTGGTGGAGGTGCAGTAGCCATGAGAATATGAAAAAAAAAAATACCTCAGTTAGAGATTTGGCTGTGATACCATGTAGGAAATGGAAAACTGCATTTATTCACTCTAAAGAATCAGAATATATACATCGTACAAAGCCTGAGAAAAAGGAAAGCCAGTGCAACAACTAACAATAATTAAGCAAACAAAAGAATAGGCAACTAAGCAACAATCAAACTACTAAGTCTTAATACTACAACCCGTGAATGTGAATCCATATCACAATTATTGAAAAGAAATGTACGGAGTAACATTTTAAGTAATATCCTACAGTTCGTGATCATCACCGGCACTCCTACTTTCGATAAACTATTCGTGTTTGTGTTCGATAAGCGTTCGTTTATTAAGGTAAATGAACATAAATGAACAAATTTTAAAGTTCAATTAATAAGTGAACATAGTCTGAACATTTGTAGACTTGTTTGCTAAAAGCTCATGAACAAACTCGTTTGTGTTTGTTTAATAAAATATTCATAAACACGAACAAACTTGCTTAGTGTTTGTTTAATTATGTTCACAAACATGTTCATGAACAAGCACTAGAGCATATATATATATATATAGTACTATGAGGTCAAATAGTAATCGTTGGATTAGAATATTGGATGGTGTAAGATTGATGTATTTTTTGGTTTTTTTTTTATTGGTTGAGGTGCTGGTTTTGGAAGTTGGGGTTATTTGTGTCTTTTTTATTATAGTGTTTTAATTTTGGTAAAATTATTATAACATTTAATTTAGGTAGTATTAGACCTTTTAATTTAGGTAGTGGACGGTTATTATAATTCTTGGTCTCTTCCGCTTCTTACTGTCCTGGTCCGAGAGAAATTCCAAAGCTTTATTTTCAGTGCCGTTTTGTATTCACGGATTAACGACGACGGGCGAGGATAGTTTTACGGCGTAGGTATTCCGGTACGGGCGCGGTAGTTGTAGGCGTTTGCAAAGGCAGCGTTTTGGGAGCGGCGCGGCGGCTGGTGTTTTCCATCTCTTTTCCGGCGTTGCATGTTGCAGATCGTTTGTAGGTTGAAGTCGGAGACTACATCAATGGCCGAAGTTGGTGAGGGGAGTCGCCGACGTCACCCTCCCGGTCCGCCGTCGGAAGCTGGTGTTCCAGGTATTTTTTTTTTTTAATTCGGTGTATGTGTTTTTTTTGTTGGGTTTGGGTATAGGGTTTAGGGATTAGGGTTTTCCACAAAAAAATTGGAATCTTTCATTCCAGGTTTGGGTTTAATTCGGAAACGGGTTTTGTTTATATAAAACAAAAATTTGTTTTCTGTTTTTTTTTTGTCGTTTGTTTTGCATTTTTTTAGATTCATTTTGGTTGTTCTTGTATATTTACTGCTTTTGAGATACAGTTACAGGCTGTAGGGTTTCATTTATTTATTTTAATTATTCGGTGAAATTTTAGGCATTTGGTATTTCAATAATCTTAGTCAATGTTTAGAATTTTAGGCAATTTTTCTATGACAATATGTATACGGGAATTTAATGTGTGCCAACAATTCATACTGAAATTTCGTTGTGTATATCTGTTTTTTTTTTAAATATTTTTAGCCATTTGGTATTCCAATAATCTTAGGCAATGTTATGAAATTTAGCCAATTTTTGCATGACAATATGTTTACTTTGAATTTTATGTGTGCCAACAACTCTTATCCCTATATTCATTTTAATAAATAATTAGTTTTGATTTCCTTGATTCTTTTGAGTCTTTTTACCTTTCGTTTTTGTTATTATACTTAACAGTTGTTAGTTTGGTTTTGGTGTTTTAATTTCTGTATTTGTTTATTTGTTTCTAGTTTTTTTAGTTGAAGATTGTGGATATGATAGATTCGATTCTTTTGTTCAAATTACTTATGTGACGGGTGCAGCAATTGTGCTTGACTATTCAGTATTTATTGTGTGCCTTAGGATTTTCAATTTATTCTGTTTTTTTTGTCTACTTGTTTAGTTTCAGGCAGTTTGCCAAATCATGACCTATTTCTTTCCTACCTGACTGTAGGAAAGAAACAAACAACAGACCTTCAGTATAAATTAGCAAACATTAATAGTTGAAACTGTTTTTGTATCTATTTCTACATTTTTGTTTCTGATCAGACTAGTAGCTCATGCACAAATGCATTCTTTTTTATTACATTAAATTTGATGTTTCTTTTCTTCTTTTAAGAGAACAAAATAGAATTTGGAGATGCAACACAATTAGTTAATTTCTAGTTCGATTAGGGTGTTTTAATATCTGTTTTTGTTTATTTGTTTACACTTTTTTACGTGAAGTTTGTGTATATGATAGATTCGATTCTTTGTTCAAAATACTTGTGTGATGGGGTGCAGCAATTGTGTTTGACTATTTATTATTCATTGTGTGTCTCAGAATTTTCGTGGTATTCTATTTTTGTTTTTCCTTTTTATAGTTGTAAGCAGTGTTCTAGTTCAGCCTACATGTTGGAATTTGTCTATTTGTTTTTATTTTTTTTTATACCTTTTTAGTAGAAAAATGTGGATATGATGGATTCATTTCTTTGTTTAGAATACTTGTGTGCAGTGGAACAACAATTATGTGTGACTGTTTACTATTTATTGTTTGCCTTATGTTTTACAACTTTTAAATTATATATTTATATCTAAACATTAGTCTGTTAGCTTTGAATTAATTATTTTTGACATAAAGAATTAATCATTTGGTTAATTTTGACTGTTAGCTATATTCAATTAAAATTTTATATCGCTTATTTTTTTTTATTCATTTATTATTTGAATCATGGGTGTCGCATGTCTTTCCCTTGTATGACTAGCGTTGATTTTCTGTGATTGTTGTCAGCAAAAAGGCATCGGGGGGCAACCTTAGTGGGGAGTTCGTCTCACCATGAGAACGCTGATGCTGATTTCGTTGATGATCCTAATGTTGGTATGGACGAGGTTCCCCAGGATCGTTCGTCTGATGTTCCGGATGTTGGGTTAACTGCAGAACGCTATCTACACCACCGCCAAGTACGCTGTATAGCTCAAACGCTTTTGAAGTCCCTATGTTAGCCTTTTCACATGCTGCTATGAATGCTTGATGCCCGATTCCCAAGTTGCGGTTTATCTTGAGGAACTTTTTTGCCTCTTTGTCACATAAACGATGTTTATGAGTTTCAATAAACACATTAATTGCGTAATGCCCGTCTTTTTTACGTTTCAAGGCACACCGAGCCATACACCCCAACCCTGTTTGACACACGTCGGCGTGTATTTATATTTGCTCCGTTGGCCTCCCCTGTGGTTGTTGACCTTTGTTCCTTTGTCACTGTGTACCCCTCTCTTGAACAAAGCAAATACTTCACTTCTACATCTCCATATCGGTTCTTTTTTACTGTGCTGCTCCGGACATCGAAACCTACAAATGCGGCATATTCTTTGTAGTACCCAACACCTTCGTCTAACGTCGAAAGACGTTGCCCAAGTAAGGGTTTAATACTTTCATCACAATCAGGTATACATTCGTATGCCCCATTTTCTTCATTGTCGAACTGTTCACCTACACGCGCGTCACCGTTGATGTTTTCATCATCTGACACACATTGAATCTAATTACGGCACATACTGTTTCTCATTCTGTAACTACTTAAAAATAAAACAAACCAATCATCTGAGATTTAACAAACTATGTGGGGAATATTAAAACATTATCAGTATAGGTTAATTTACAACATTATCAGTATAGGTGTCATATGTATACCCTTTTGAAATATAAGTAATATTTTCCACTCATTTTCTTCCCACCCACATGGAATTTCTTTCGTTTTTTCTTAAAACACAGCAAGGCAAACACATTGAACACTTATACTTTATTCAATTGCATACTTATCATCCAAATAGATTAAAAACACTCAAAAAACACAAGGAAATCAAAACTAAATAAATCACGCACATATGTACTCAAAAAATAACAACAACCCATGTAACTATTCGGAAAAATATGTAGTAAATCATGAAGCACAATATTCTCACAAGGAGAAACCAGAACATAGTGAAAAGTCACATAAACGATGCCCAACGGCACACAAATTTTCAGGCCAAAGAAACCAATCCATCATATCCACATTCGCATGCTTAAAAATTATTTAATAAAAAAAATTTGGACTTTGAGCATTAGGCACATGTATGCATGGTAACACAAGCAATGTGTATAACATTAAAGTATACCAATTTTCAAACAATGCCATGTTAGACAATACTCAGATTAATAACTACATTCCTCACTATATACCACAGAGTAGTCAAACACAATTACGGGTAACGTCACATCTATTCCCCTAGTTGTCACACAACGACAACAGGCAGCATGTCTGAATTTTTAAGGATATTCAACCCATATTCCAGCATCTTAACACGTTGAATTACAGAGTTTGGTATTTTAAAATCATTACGGATCACAACGATATATAGGAGGAATTAGTACATACCTTGCATAGAAGGGCTCTCTGCGTTTTCCTGTAACGTTTCTCCAAAAATTTGCTCCAAAATCACCTTCATATCTGTCATGGCGAACACAAATAATACAAGCTCCTTCGTAATACTCTACTTAATATTGAAAATACAAGCTTCTTCGAAAAATGCAGCCAGTATTGAAAATACTGGATATACACATTCCTTTAATCTCACCCTCATTCCATAATTAAAAAGATCATCAAATGCTAACTTTGTAAATCAAAATCATACCTTAATTAATACAAAATACAAAAAACTCTAATTTACCCCTATTTGATCTCAATATGGCGTGGACAATTAAATCTACTCTTTAATCTAAGCCTTTAAATCCTTAATATTGGATGGTTGAGATTACACCTCATTTGATCTCAAAATAAGTTGTCCTCACCTGAATAGGAGCATATATATATATATATATATATGGTAGAGTTCCAGTGAGACCACTTGCTTAGGTAAGATCATGAGATCATATCTCGTGCATCCATGTAATATTTTTAAATTGTCTAGATTGATTGACACACACACACTTCGTTCACACACATTTAATCACCGTTTGCACACACTTCAACTTGGAATCTTAATCAATCTAGACCATTAAAAAATTTTGAGATCAAATCTTGTACATCAATTACCGTTCGCATACATTTAATCACCGTTTGCAC
>CM008334.1:15513993-15526692 GCA_002525835.2 Ipomoea batatas | reverse complement strand
TGGAGCACAAAGAGTCAGAATCGCCTCCACTGAGACTTAAACTCATGGCCTCTCCCACTACTCTGCCATCTGAGCACAAGGTGTTTGGCTACACTATGGACTTTAAGTATTGGGCCATTGCTTAAATTTGACATTCTGTAGTCAAATTTTGACAATGTGCGGGTACTAGGCCACTAGCTAAGAATATGGAATTTTGGTCTAGTCTGAATTTTGGGAATGGGACAACCTTTGTTCTAATCCTTGTGGAAACTTGGAGTTATTAGTGCTAGCCTCTAGAACCTAGGTAAAATGTTCTTCCCCAAACTTAAGTGTTAAAAGCATCTAGATGGTAATGCCCCTTACTTGAGTCCTATTTATTTATTTTGTATTTATCTATTGTTTATATGTGTTTGTTCTATCTTGTTGTCGTTTACTTAGCTTCTTATTGATTTTCTTGTGCTAGTGTCTAGTTTTGTGATTGCATATTGCGTGTCATTGATGGACAATTTTAATATATGTCCTCACAAGTGCACGAGTCAATTGTAATGATAGTGTGCAAAGGCAAGGGTCGAACCCACAGGAAATTGTAACAATGCAATTGAATAACTTGCAAATAATTAACTTGAAAGCAATAAAATAAAGCCGAAACTAATAAAATAACGGAGAAATAAAATAATTAAAAACTAACAAGAAAGAGATAACAGGTAATTAAGTAACTAGCAGGGAAAACAATTAAATAACAACTAAGCAAGAGAGCGGCTAATAAAAGAATAAAGGTTAGGAACATGAGCAATTCATACTTTAACCAATAATTAAAAACAAAAGCAGTAAACAAATCTTAGAGAATTTGGCACTAAAACCTAAGCCTCACAAATTAATATTTACGCATTCAAAATGAAGAAATTGAAAGCTTAGTATTCTATGCGTTGCAAATTGAAGAAAGAAAAAGAAAGGACAAAACCTTTACTGCGGAAACAAAACCAGACAAAAGAAAAGAAAAGAACAAAACCAGACTGAAGATTAGGATGAAGTTTCACCGCGGGAACAATTGCGAAGTAGCTGTTAATCAATTAATTCCACTGCCGAAAAATAAAGATTGTCGCCGCCGTTGAAACTAATTAAGGAATAGAGAATTTGCCGCAGAAACAACTGGGAGGAGCTCCTGGACGGACGGGAGTCGCCGAACGAAATCCCGTCTGTTTGGTGAGGTGATTTATGATTGGTGATATTCCCTCCTTCGACCTGCATTCTTTTTATACTGCCACAGTTCAACACCTTCTCCGGTTCCGATGAAGAGTAGCCACAGAGAGCCTTCGCTATCCACGCCTTCCGACATCTTTGTGTGCGGCCGGGAAACTCTGCGCCTCTTCCTCTCGTTCATCAAGGACTTTTGACTAATAAAAGAGTTAATAATAATAATAATAATAATAATAATAATAATAAAAGTCAGTAAAGTGAATAATTTATTGGGCTGGCAACTTTTATAACCAAACTATTTTAATAACAAAAACAACTCCAAAACTAAACAATATTAATAAAGCTAAATATAACAATAATAAATAAATAAAAATAAATAAATTAATCAATTAATAAAATTAACAATAGCAATATTATTATTAAAATAACAATAAAAATAATGTTTATCAGCCATAAACCCCAATCCCCAGCGAAACGACATTTCACATACGTACACTCACTATCACTCATTTTTGTTACTACATCAACGATGGATCATGAATCTGGACAGGATGATGTCCCGATACATTCTTCATATTTAATTCAAATATTTTAAATTAAATTTGAAATTTTTTTAAAAGGATAGAGTTTGTTAGATTTATCCTACCTTCACCACTATAAATAGTGGTTTCATTTTGCATGAAAGAGAGCTCTTAGAATCTACATTAGATAACCATAAGCCTTTCTTTTAAGATCAAAATACATATAAGTCCTTCATTATTGAAGAACAAGCTATTTAACTTCAGAGGCCCTTCAGAACTAGGACGATTCGACATACTTCAGTAGATAAGCCCTTCTTTTAAGATCAAGATACATATAAGCCCTTCATTGAAGAACAAGCCACTTAACTTCGGAGGCCCTTCAGCAAAGAACGAGAGCGATTCGGCATACTTCAGTAGAGAATCAGAGGACTTCTCAAATCCAGAGATTATACTCCTTTCTATATGATACTTCATTGTCTGTAACTGATACTTTGAACTTAATATATACTTCTAAATCTTATTAAAAAAAAAATTGGGACACAAATATAAAAGATTCATAAAGTAACTATTATAATAATATAATTATTATTGTTAAAACCAAGCCAAAACGATAAGTTTGTTAGACATGGATGATTTGGGCAAAACTAGTGGTTTAGGAAAATGATTTTAATGTATGGCTAATGGCTAATTTCTGGGGAATTTGTTAGTCTATTGCACTATAAATAGCTAGTGTAGTATGTGAATGGTATCAAAATAATAATAATAATATTAATAATAATAATAATAATAATAATAATAATAATAATAATAATAATAACTCGCTTTCTTCTTCTAGAATTTCCTTTATATATATTATGATATATTATATTTAATATATCTTACACTAACTCTTTCAGTCATATGCAAAATAATTACTATTTGTCATTTTGTTTTCATTTATACTAGTATTTTATCCGTGCAATGCACGGTATGGAAAATCTACCATCTTAATATCTCCATCTACCATCTTTATAAGAGCCAATAAAGTTATGTTCTAACGCGAAGAAAAAAAATGTTTGTAGTAATTATTTACTTAAACGACTGGTACATATTATTTTGATTTTAGTAATTTTTGATGATTTTTCTTTTTTACCTTCTATTATATTATTTTCTTCCCTTTAGTAACGGAATATTCTTTTAACTTTTAACTTACCCATTAATTTTTATAAGATATTAGGTTCGAACCACATCCCAATCAGAGTTGACATAATCGTTAAACAATACTAATCATTAAACAATACTACGAATATGTTAGAGTATATTATTGAAAAGTAAATACCCCACTCTATTACTCTTATTAAATTAAATAAATTAGTAGTTACAACAAAAAAATAATACATATGCGTTTCTTTAATTTAGAATTCGATGTTTAGAATGCTTTTATTCAAATAAAAAATTATTCATTATCAAAAAAAAAATTAAAAAGAGATATAATTTCATTAGTTATATTATCGTTGTTTTCTACAATAAAAATTATTCATTATCAAAAAATAAAAAAGATATATAATTTCATTAGTTATATGTCTTTATTTTCTACAATAAAAATTATTCATTATTAAAAAAATTTAAAAAGACATATAATTTCATTAGTTATATTGTCTTTACTTTCTACCAAGCAAAGATTCATTACCTTCAAATTCATTAATTAATTATATTCATTACGTTATTCATTGTCTTCTTTTTACACTATCTTGTAATTAAATACGCCGTATCAAAGTTATAATACAAAATAATGTTATATATTTATTTACCAAGTATTCTATTAATAACATAGAAAAAAATTTTAAAATAATAATTTGAAGCAAATCATATTAACTACTTGGGGAGTAATCAACCTCTCATATATTATCTTGCATTCATATACTTTGAATTACCAATTTAAATAAACAAATTCAACATTCAATTGCATATGCATAAATATCTCCTATATAATCTTATATTGATATACTTTGAAATACTTATTTAAAAATAAACATTGGGTATTATCCTATTCACGCAACGCGCGTGAAAAAACTAGTTTAAGTATAAATGTTATTATTTCAGATCAAACGTTATTTTGACTATAAAAAATAACTAATCAAAATTACAAATTATTAAAAATTTATTTGTAAATTATTAAAAAAAAAATCAAAATTACAAACTATTAAAAAGTTAGTATATATATATATATATATATATATATATATATATATAAAGTTGCTCAAATGCGGACGCGAGCTCCCATGCGGTCATGTGGTTGTATCTGTGTCATCCAATTGGATTAATCTAATGGTAGCAATTGTTGTTCGCGTATGTTAAGTAGAGGATTTTTTGGTAATTTTAGTATTTATATTAAGTGAATTGAAAGGGTGCGTTTTAGTACATGGTGTGGTGCGTTTTAATACATGTTGTGGTGCGTTTTATTACATATGTTGGTATATTAACTGTGTTGTGGAATGGTGTGTTCTAATCCATTCGCTGGTGCATTTTCATACATAGAATGTGTGTGTAACTGTGTTGTGGAATTTTGTGTTTTAATCCGTCCTCTGGTGCATTTTAATACGTAGAATGGTGTGTATGTTAACACATGTTTTCTAATAAGTGTAATAGTGTATGTTTATAATCTGGTATATGGATTTTCAATAAGTGGAGTTGTGCATTTTAAAACACGTAGTGATGCATTTTAATACGCAGAATGGTGCATATTTTAGCACATGTTTTCTAATATGTGTTGATACGGATAAAATCCCGGTCTGAGTATACCGATCTACCAATCTACATTCCGCTTACCGATCTATTTTAGGCGCTCAAGAACCCTACTCATTCATCCGGTCTTCGTGGGTCGGTCTTTAGGCATCCTGTCCTACTCTGACGCCTTATCTGACTAAAGCCATGACCTATTTGAGACTAACAGTTGGCTCCCGCATGATTGGGCCGTCGCGCAGGCCGGTGTATGTTCGACACGCGTAGCACATGCCGCAGGATCGGAGCCCTGCCCGAGGCCAACTATAAAAGGCGCATTTATTGCTGGCATGAGGACTTTTGGTTGTTTTATCTTCTGAATAGTCAAAGAGACCGGGAACCTCTGACTCACTGTCACGTAAACCGGTTTCATATAGGGTATTCCTACTTTTACCCGTATAAGTATTAATATAGAGTATTCTTTCCGTACATCCGTATTTTACTATATCATTTTGGCGCCGTCTGTGGGGACCGAAGTTTATAAGCCGAGCATTCCACTTTCCGATTATCAGTCTCTGGACCTCAAATGGTGAGAGTAAGGTTCTCACCTCGGGAGTAAGGCGCCCGGTTATCAGTCTTCGGACCTTAATGGTGAGAGTAAGGTGCTCACCCCGGGAGCAAGGTGCCCGGTTATCGGTCTTCGGACCTTAATGGTGAGAGTAAGGTGCTCACACCGGGAGCAAGGTGCCCGGTTATCGGTCTTCGGACATTAATGGTGAAAGTAAGGTGCTCACCACGGGAGCAAGGTGCCCGGTAATCGGTCTTTGGACCTTAATGGTGAGAGTAAGGTGCTCACCCCAAGAGCAAGGTGCCCGGTTATTGACAAGGATTGTAATTTAGTGGGAGGTGAATGTCAAGTATGGAGGGTGTTAAAACGAAGAGTCATAAACTCCCCGAGTGTCGTATCTCTCGCGGATGGCAAATTGGAGAATATTCGGTTGTACTACCTTGATTTGTTTGAATAACGTGGAGATGGAGCATAGGTATATTGGTAAAGGAAAGTGTTAAGGGGGTAAGGGTTGATAAAATAAGAAGTAAACAAAGGGAAGTAAAGGCGGATGGGGCTAAGATATCATGGAGATTGATTAAAGGTGCAAGGTAGAGTGTTGATTTCCTTTGAGTTATAGTTGAAGGAGCTTGGAACATTGTCCTGAATGGCGTCACACTCAAACTCCCAATCCTCAGTCGGTTGGTGAATTTCATCAAACACTTTGTCTACAAGTTCCCTCCGGATCTCATCTTCTCAGATTGAGAGCGGGAGATGTGGGTAGTGGGCTACACCTCTTTGCGATATCTCGCCAAAGAGATGATCCCAGACTCTTGGAGAGATCGGAGCCCTCGATCCAATAAGATCATACAAAACATACACACAAATTCAACATTCCCCAGAGAAATCAAACTCATTCATCAAATTAGATCATGAACACCAATCATCCATTCAATCTAGCCCATATCCTAAGGATTAGCCTCTCATAGGCTTTAATAACATCAAAGCTTCAAAATAGAAAAGCATATCTACAAGATCAATATAAAAAGCAAACAACTTTAAGGAAAAAGGTAAGGCAAGAGTAATCCAAAGAGAAAACAAGTCTTTAATGAAAGAAGTTACCCAAAAGATCTTCAAAGCTATGGTCTATGGAGATCTAGTTTTCTTCTCCAAGGAGCTCATCCTCCTCTCCTAATCCTATCTAAACCTAACCTAAAATGTAGAATAGAAAATTGTGAAAAAAGACTCCCTAAACCTAGCTGAAATGTCCCTTAAATACTAAAACATCGCACAGATTTTCTGGTGCCGCCCCACGTCTGCCACACGCGTGTGGACTGGCGTGGACGGTTACTGCTCCTCGCCGCTAGTCGCCCTCCCCCCACTCCACGGCCAACGCAGATCTGCGCCACTCCACTCCTCGTCACCACTCCACGGCCAACTCCGTTCATTTGGTCTTTTGTAAGCAGTATTTTGTCAATTTCAAGCTTTATCATTCAATAAATGTGAAATATTGGAGTCCATACATAATAATAGGTAATTACATGATTTTTTGCAGAGTATCCTATTATTTCCTTAATGAATTGTTCACAGCAAAACTGGACATATTTCATATAAAGCACATTCTCTAGATGAGGAAGCTCTTGTATACGCTGCCTCTCATTTAAATATTATTTCCTTAAATATTCTTGGTATGAATGATTTTGGTTTCATTATTATAACAACCTCAGAAGGCAAGTGATTGATAATTTATTTCTTATTGTTTTTGCAGAAATCAACTTTAATTCTTTGAGAATTCAATATGAAGTATTGGACACTCTTGAGTTCACTAAGAATGTGTGTGGTGGTGAAAGACTCTCAAAGTGGAAAAGTCTTCCTCTTGTCCAAAGGAGCAGATGAGGCAATGTTTCCTCATGCATGTGTTAGTTGTAATTTTTGTCCTATTATTTACATTTGATTATTTAGAAAAGTATTAATTTCTGCAAGATGAGGAATTACCAAATTATTGATTTTGGTTTTGTGCGTCTAAACCTTACTACCACTTCTAGGAAATGTGGTATGTTCCTTTTTTCTTTGCTGCCTCCTGATTTCTGATATGACCTTTAAAATGTTTTAAGAGAAGAAGCAGAAACTCAACTGAAAGATCCTTTATAGGTAAAGATTAAATTAGGATTCTAAATATGGAAATCAATCAAAGGGGTTTATAAGTAACTAACTAGAAAGTAATTAAATGGTGGGGTAAGGCAGCTAGTAGTTCTTGCTAAGGGAAGGACATCATTTCTATTCATCCTTTCTTGTTATTGTAAAATGACCGCATCCTGTTTTGTTGGTTTTGGCTTGCTACGCATGCAGGTCGTTACATGGTTAAATTTATTCTTTTTGTGTTTTTTTTTTCTGGCTATTTAGTAAGAGCAAATGTATCCTGATGCTTGTCTTGGGATTTTGGTTTGTATGTGTTGAAATCTATCTATTTTAATTAATTAAAAGCTTATATAGGCAGCCACACTGATGATTATGATTGTTAGTACCTTTTAGTATATTTTCTTCACGAATTCCTTAGAGATGATATTTTGTTGTGTCCTTACTTACAAATGCTGTAAGGCATATTTTTATGCCAAAGCACTTGAACCAACCACATTCTATATGGATACAGATTCCGTAATTGTCTTAGGCAGGCACGCTAGGTTCTTTTTCTGAACAAGAAAAATTCTTTCCTCATTATTCCTAATATGTTTCAGTATACAGCTTTATCTTTTGTCATTCATGCTAAGGCTTTCATGGCATGGCATGGCATGGCATGTCATCATTTATATGCAAGTACTCTAACTTGATAGTATTTTGCTGAACTTCTGTGCACCATTGCTTAAAATAGGTTAGATTTAGTTTGTAAATACAAGTCAAAATAGCTGTTATGCTATCTTGCTCCCTAGTGTATCAAATGTTTTTAATTTATTATGTAATATGTATCAGGACAACAAACAAGAATGTTCTCTGAGGCTGTAGATTACTATGCTCAGCTAGGTCTCCAGACTCTATGCTTGGCTTGGCGTGAATTGGAGGAAGATGAGTATCAAGAATGGTCATTGATGTTTAAAGATGCTAGTAGTTCATTGGTAGATAGGGAGGCTAGAAATTCAACTAGAATTATTTATTTATTTTAAAGTTTTACCTTTACTTGCTTTTCCCACTCCCTCGCCCTTCTTGGACATTCCTATACCTTGAATGTATGTTTTAGTTTTTACTAAAGATGCCTGCCATTTTATCTAATATTTTAACTTTTGCAGGGGATGGTAGCTGAGGTCTGCCAAAGAATAGAGCATGACTTGAAGATCATAGGAGTTGCTGCAATTGAAGATAAACTACAGGTAATACCTTTGTGATAAATTCCTTTAAGCAGTCAGTTTTAATTTCCTTTTTATAAATCTAAATTACCTTTCTAGCTTTATTGTTCAAACATAGATATACTGACTTGGGTAACTATTACTTAAATAAATTTAAATTGTTTGTCTAGTCAGGATGGTGTTTCTGAAACAATTGAGACACTCAGGAAAGCAAGAATAAACCTTTAGATGCATACTGGTGACAAGAAGGAAACTGCTATACAGATTGCTCGGTCATGCAATTTTATTTCTCCAGGTAGATTCATTTTCTATTTTCTTCCTACTACTTTGACTTTGGTTGTTGAAGGGAGATTGATTCTGTTTTTTTTTTTTTTTTGAGTGGCTACACAGCAACCACAACCCATCTTTTGTAAATTTGGAAGAGCAAATCATGTCATTGGTTCCTAATGTTTGATTTTTCAGTTAGTCTCCAGATTCCTTTGTTAAGGTAGATCTTTTCTTATTTTTATTTATCCTTGCTTTTTGTAAAATATTATTATTGTGTTTCCATGAGAACCACCTTAAGACTTAAGGAGCCCAGATCCAGATCCAGCCTCCCATCGCCATAGCCGAACAGATCCAGCCTCCCGTCGCCACGTTAAGCTTGCCGCTGCTCGCCCTCGCCGTTGCTCGCCCACGCCGCCAGTCTGCTCATCGTCCATTCAGTTCAAGTACATATATATGGTATTAAATTTATTTATTTTATTTATTTGTTTTATATTTGAGAAATATTTGTTATTGTTTATTTTAATTTTGGTTGTAGACCTCATCACCTTCTTGCGGCAGTGGGAAACTGAACATTTGGTTCATAATTTGGTTCCTTATGCTGAGAATTCAGTTCTTACATTTCTACTCTTTATTGTCAATCTATCCATACTTTGTCATTCAATTTATGAATGCAAGCTAATAAAATATTAGAATGTTTTTATTTGGAGGCTAATGCCATTGCTGTGGTTAGGTCATTCTTCTGAGTTGCAAGCTGAAGTGAAAGAAGAATTTTCTGTAAAATTGGAATCACTTGAAATAGATACTGAAGTAAACAAGTCAGAAGTTGCTGGTGATGTTACAGTGACTGAAAAATCAGTTTTGGATGAGATTTTGGCTGCTGCATCTGGAGGTTCAGCTCTAAGATTGGATGGAGAAAGAAATGGTATGTCTTTATTTGCAATGATTTTATTATTATTGGACTTAGGTTTTTATGAACAAACATCAAATGGAGGCTACATCCTTACTTGAGTTGTGTAGAAGAATGGTTGTTTGATGTTTGCCATTTGTTTATATACCTCATTGTTTATTTGGGAATATGATATATTCAATCTGCTTACTTAAAATGTTCTGCTCATCTTTTATATATTCCATAAATTATAATTAAATGTGAAAATTTGTGTGCATTAGTATGTCCTCATGATTCTAGGTCTTGAATCAAGTTGAGCTTGATTGTCCTGACATTGAAACATTATGTATAAAAGATCACATTGACGAATGAAAGTAAGTATTTTATCCTAAGTGAAATTATGAGATTAGTTAATATGTACTTTGATTTTTTGTATGATTTTTGAATTATTCATTGAGGTTTTTGTAAATTTTTAGGTGTTAATTTAATGTGTTGACAGTGTTGAGGTTGCTGGAATGTTATTCATTGAGGTTTTTGTAAATTTTTAGGTGTTAATTTAATGTGTTGACAGTGTTAAGGTTGCTGGAATGTACAGGAAAAAATTAATTTTTTTAAAAATAAAAATGACTATCTGCGTCCAGAGTTGGGCAGTTCCGGACGCAGATAGTATACTATTTTCTTTAAAAATATACTATTTGAGACGCAGATGGTCCATTAAAAAAATAATAAAAAGACCATCTGCGTCCAGAACTGCCCAGTTCCGGACGCAGATAGTCCATGGCAACTGCGTCTCCGGACGCAGATGCCTGTTTCTGTACTAGTGCCTTCAGCGTCTTTCTAGTACGTTCAAAATTCGGGATCTCGGCACACCGATCTTCTTTTTAGGCATTGAGGTAATGTATAACGCCGGTAGCACGCTACTCTCTCAGCGACGGTACATGAACGATATTTTGGCCCGAGCAGAGATGTCCGACTGTAAGGCTTTAGCGACACCAGCAGCGGTTATTCAGCCTACTACCCCGTCTCCTGAATCATGTGATAATCCGACTCAGTATCGCCGGCTTGTTGGGGTTTTACAGTATCTGACAATCACACGGCCGGATCTTTCGTTTGCAATTAACCGCCTATGTCAGTTCATGCACTCTCCGACGGCGGATCATTGGGGTCTACTAAAGCGAGTCCTCCGCTATGTTAAAGGCACTCAGGATTATGGTCTGAGGTTAACTACCTCGGCATCTACGGATCTTCACACTTATTCCGATTCCGACTGGGCTGGCTGTCCGGTAGATAGAAAATCAACCAGTGGTTATGCAGTATTCTATGGCGACAATCTCATCTCCTGGGTCTCACGAAAACAACGCACTGTTGCACGTTTGTCAACTGAGGCTGAGTACAAAGGGTTAGCTGACATCTCAACCGAGCTGACTTGGGTCATCTCCTTGTTGCATGAACTGGGTCTACATTCTGAGAGACCGGCGCATCTATGCTGTGACAATCTCTGAGCCACGTATCTAGCCGCCAATCCGTTTTTTCACGCCCGGACAAAACATGTTGAGATCGACTTTCATTTTGTTCGGGACAAGGTCGCATCTGGTGAGTTCGTGGTCAACTTTGTGTCTACACAAAATCAGCTTGCAGATATCTTTACTAAACCACTACCCGCTCCACGATTCCAGGCTCTTCATGGCAAGCTTAATGTTGCTGCTCATCAACCTTGCGCTTGAGGGGGTGTGTTAGTCATGTTATTATTATTATTATTGTTATTATTTTATTATATTGTATGCTTTCCATTCATGTGATAACAAGCTAGTCAATAACCACATCCTATAGAATAGGGTAGTTATCTACTCCTTCTCCTATACGTTTATATTCTAGTTGTAATCTGATTACTGTGAAATCCAATCGTTCATCGTTACTACCGCCCTCTTAGGCGTGTATTTTTCGTTCAGGTCGTATTTGGGGGCTCGAGCTTCGCGTTGGTGTACTCCTCGACTGACCGGAAGACGTCATACTCGTACGCTTCGACAAAAATTTTGATGGCCGCGCTGTTGAGGGCCCGGGTCTGAGCAGGGCGCTTATGCTTGGTTAAGTGGGTCAGCCACTCGCGGTCGATGGGAAGCGGACACGGGTCCTTCCACCCTCTATTGTTATCGGGTAGGTGGAGGGTCTTGCAAAAATGTCCCCGTGACTAAATGAGTACCCCCCCCCCGTGCTTAGAAGATAGAAAGCGAACGGAAAAAAGGTACCGGAACAGCTACAAAGTGACCGGTAGACCGTAGCGGCCACATATCTGTGGGAAACACGCCAGGGTACAATGCGTGTTGGGAGCGATTTGCCCGAGCAGCACCCCGTAGTACTTCATAAAGCCTAGAAGGGGTGGAACGGGAAAGACATGGGGGCTTTTAGGGAATCAAAGTGCATCCTGAGCCAGTCCCCTCGTGTCCGATCGATAATATTGCCCAGTGACCGTTTGGTATCGAACCGCACAAGACCGGTCAACAGGGCCGACGCCTCCTCGGCCTCACCTCGGGTGAGGAGGCTGGTATGTAGGCGCAGGCCACCGCTATCCAGAAGAATTTTTTTCGCAGACGCTGGAGGGGTGGAGTCGACCGGAAGACCGGCGAACCAGTCCTTACCGAAGGTCGCGAGGGGAGGTTTTCCCCGACCCGAGGTCCCCGTTTCCGTAATAAGAGGCTCGACCACGGGCCGGAAATCAGCATCCTCGGCAGGTTCGGGCTGCTGATCGGCGGACCAAGAGGGGCCCTCGATTTCCCCCGAGTATGTGTCAATGTCGTGTATCACGGAACCGTAGCTCGATACTGTGAATGACCCGACCTCGACTGAGCCGCCGTAACTATGAACGGATAGGTTCTGACTATCGGACCCGCTCATGGTTGTACCTTGCAAGGACGGAGAGACGTCTTACTAAGGGCAGCCCGAGACCCGGAATTAAATTAGTAAAGCAAAAGGACCAAGGAAAAAGGCAGGACGGAGAGACGGTACCTGTTGAAAAAACGCTAGGTCACGAAGCGAGTTTAATTGTGAGTATCTCGGAAAGCTCGGTTGCTCGGAAAGCTCTGGTCCGTAAGTTGAAGTTTCGTAAAAATGAAAACCAACGGTGGACCCCTTATTTATAGGTAGCGTAACGGCAACGCGACGGTTCGCTTCCCCGTAACCCCGGCGCAATTTCCTAGGGACCATCTAAGCCCGACACGTGTCAGCTAGGGCTGACGTAACCCCTTACATCATGACTCGAAACTCCTT